>CM061065.1:142991301-143118223 GCA_030762895.1 Sophora flavescens
AGCGTGAGCTCGAAATTGCTAACAAAGGTATTTATTTCGTAGTTAATGTCCAAATTGAATCAAATAAATACTTGTGTTTTTTTAATTATCAACAACTTGCTCTATTTTATTTTCAAACCGAAGGCCAAGTCGGCACACCAGTGTCACCATCACCTTTGTTTGTTCTCTTGGTGAGGATTATGCGTTTCGAGATTTTTGAATGTCCGTTGGATCAGGATTGGATGTAGAGCACGCCCAGATCAACAGAGGATATTTTCCTCCGTTGATGATCTCGAACGCCCTGGGAGAAATAACGCCTCGATGGATCAACAATGTCGTCAGTCGCGGTGCACGTAAGTTAATTTTTAATTTTTATAACTTATTTATTTTTGGTATTTTTCCATTTAATAATTTATTTTAATTTCAATATATATATATATATTGGTGTAATTTAACATCCACACCTTTTCATATCTTAGTTATCTCCATCGTCTTGACAATTTTGATAAGGCGTTGCATCGCTTTAGTATCTTAGATCCATGATAATCCGCGATTTTTTGTTGGCGATGCATTGAGTAAATACTTACGGTAACTTGTTGGGAGACAATCGAAAGAATTATATCTGGCCCTCATGTATGGAACGCCAGTTGGAGTTGTTCATACTTCACCCAAGGTCTAGTGCATACTGTCATATTGTCTCTACCACAAGATCCGCCACCGAAGGTGGTGGAACCTATAAATAAGTAAGTAGCCCCACTCTAAATTTAATTTAAGTTTTAATATCAGTTGTTTTTGGGTTTATTACACCTATGATATATGAGTTTGATAATCGATCATGTGATTATTTGTTTATGATAAGAGCGCGGAAGGAAGTAGCATAAGTTGCGCCAACGGGAGAAGTAGGACTTCTAAGGCTGAGCAAATCTGTATGGAACATCCTCTGTTATGTAGTTTATGTTATCAAATAATCGAGTATTATAATTACTAATTTATATGTATATTGACGGACGTTGAAAATTTTGTTGGTAGTCTCGATTTTTAAAATTGACTATGGTCGTGGGGCTATTATGTGATGCTTCATATGCTAAACATAGTCACCTTCTATTACAGTGGACGGAAGAAGGTAATATTTAAAAAACTTGTTAAATTATATATTATAGTTTTGAAGATGACTTTGGCATTGATGTTATTGTTATTATTTAGAACGCAGGTTCATAGGCATTTATCGAACCAATCACCTATTGAAGTTAAGATGAGTTAAAGGAGACTTGAGGATGTGCTTACTTAATTATTCATCAAGTATGTGATTGAAAGAGCTGAATTGATAAGAATACCTCCGTACTCATGAAGAATAGTTTTTTTGTTAGACTTTAGAAACTAATTAATAAATGTATATATATATCCTTAAAGATAGTTTTGTTTTTTAGACATTGGAACTAAAATTTATTTTTATATACATGGGTTTTGGTTTTAGAGTCCCCCATTGTTCAATCCTTCTTTGCACTCGCAATGTGTGTGATATTACGTGTTTCCCTTGGGGTAATCAGGGATAGCATTGAGGGGAGTATATACAAAACTCAATTTTCAAAAAAACCCATTAACGTCAATAGACAAACAATAGACGTTAATAGTATTTTATAAAATATACATGATAATTATCAACGTCTCATTGTCATTACCGACGTAAAATTAAACTTTGTCGATCTTTAAACAACGACGTTTTTTAACAAAATCCCGTCATTAGGCTTAAAGAACGAAAGCGATAGTTTTATGTTTAACGTCATTGTTTAAAAAAGCTACGACATTTTGGCCTACAAAATTAACGTCGCTAATTAGAACCGACGTATGAGTTTATATTTAACGTCGTTGAGAACCGGGAGTTAAAATAATAACTATTACGCTTCACTGTATTACGTGGTCAAGATTCTCGACGTAAAAATCAATTTTTAATCTGACGTAAAAGCACTTATTGCAGTAGCGAGAACCGCGGGTTGAAAGCACTAACACGAAACTAAGCAATTAAACATGAGGTGCAAGAAAAACAGTAAATGAAAGATGAACACCAATTATTTGATGTGTTCATTATAGTAGCCTAGCGTCCAGTAGAGCGAGCAGCTTGCTCACTATGAATCAATCAAATAATAGGATCAAGAACCTTACAACATAGATGACACCCTCCTTGTTTTCTCCCAAATTCACTTAACAACAACCGAGTTTTCCCCCAAGAATTCTAACTCTATCTCTCTTGAAAACCAATGACACTTGATCACCTCAAGCACTCACCAAATTCATAAGATGGATTGCACAAAGAAGTTCCTATCTCTATTCACAGGTAAGTAGACTATCACTATTTATAGATACATACGCCCATCCCAACAGATTCATTTAGTTAGATTAAATTTAGTTTTGCCTAAGCCTCGATTAGTTCTTGATCATAACTAACAATAATTGAAAAAAACCAATTTAACTAACTAACTACTAGATGATTTGTGTAGACAACCTTTTACAAGAGTTCTTGTTGCAACCCATTGAAACATTTTGCTCTACCAGGTGCTGGCTGCAAGCCCATAATTTTCCTCCATGCTTTGATTATGTTATTCATTGTTTGATCGTGTTAATGAGTTGTGATTTTATTTTAACATAGAATTGTCATGGTAGGGAGCCGAAAAATGTGACAGTAAAAGTGAGACAGAGGATTTATTTTGAATTATATATTAAAAACAATCAACTATATGTATCTCTACGTATTTAATATCCACATATATGTTATCATTGATATTAGGTAAGAACTTGTTATATATATGTTAATCTGTATTTCAAACAAGTATACTAGTCTCAAACAAGTTAATACGGTGGAGAGGATAGCATGATTTTTAATGATGTTTAAATATACAACACCCATGCATTTCATATAGATTAGGCATCTTTATTTGATTTTAGTCAGATTTTTCCTTGAAGGGTGAAGCGGTTTTCTTGGTGTTGTTTTACGAGAATTACTGTAAAATGATCAAAATCAGCCATGATAGAGCCAGATGAAAAAGAGCTGAAAAGTGAGAATATGGTTCAACGTAGCCAATCACCTTTGGCTAACTGGGCCTAATGACCATCCAGCATGATCACAACAGTCAAAAAATCGTGAAAACGTCACGGGAAATGCTTCGCCCCGAGAGCTACTACGCAGATAAGGCGGACGATCGTGCGGAAAATGCAACCATTTCTGTCTGGCCAAAGGAACCATATCTCGCCACGCCGAGCCCCGAGGAGCAACCTACACGCCGAGCCACGATACCATCACTAAAGGGATTTGAGTAAAACCTTGCTGTCTACCTCACAGAGATCCAATCAAGAACCCGGGATTTTACATTCGCCTGTGAGCCCATGTCTCGCCCATACAGACACAGTCCAGTCCCATTGATATAAGTTACTGTTTAAGGCGGAATGAAGAGATTTTTGAGGAGGGGAAATTGGAGGCACTTGGAGGCTACGGCTG
Source organism: Sophora flavescens (assembly GCA_030762895.1). Lineage (NCBI taxonomy): Eukaryota > Viridiplantae > Streptophyta > Magnoliopsida > Fabales > Fabaceae > Sophora > Sophora flavescens. The sequence goes on from CM061065.1 coordinate 142,994,771, forward strand.
GACTAGGGTTCCCAACCACTAAAGGAGGCGAGTTAGGGGGTTGCTGTGACAGCAGTGGGAAGCTTAATGGAGTTCTCCCTTTTTCCTTTCTCCACTACTTTTCCGGTTTGGTTTCTCTTTATGAGTAGCTAAATCCGTTTGTTGGGATTAGATGTAACCAAGCGGAGAATTATGTATTTGCCTTGACTGATTATTCTGTTTCATGCCTCGTATTAGTGATTGATTTTCCATGCTTAATGCTTGTTGTGGCTAGCACCCCGACGGATTAGTGTTTTTGGTATGCAATTGGGAAATTCATATTAGAATCGGAACTGAAATTAATCACCTAGTAACCCTTGCATCCAGGAATGGAGTTTGGTTTACTAGTAATCACGTAATCCCTAATTCTAATGCAAATTATTAATCTAGGCCACCTAAGGAATTAGGGTCTATTAGTGGATTTAGGCTCTTGTCATCAGGAATTGGGGCTTGAGTAATTTAGTGGATTGATTTTAATATTTGAAGCATGAATGGGAGGTATCTAGTCCTAGTATTGCATGAGGTAGAGGTTTGGTGAAGTCTAGTCCCAACATATCTCTTTGGCACCCAAGTGTTTGAGGAAATCCTCGAAAGAGCTTTCCTATCTTTGTTTGTTTTGATTTGTCTTGATAGTCTAGATAGTTGCCGAACCTGTGAATTGGTAATTGTCATTCAATCCCCGTGGATACGATAACCGGTCTCACCAAGTATTACTTGCACATTTAGGTATACTTGCCCATTAGGTCAACATGTTATTGGCGCAATCATGAGATTGGTTTGCCAATATCATTAGATAACAGAGGCAACTAATTTAGACATTTTTATTTTTTATTTTACGGTATATATTTGATCTTTTTGTTTTGAGTTTTGTTTTTGCAAGGTGGACAGAAATTCATGGACAATTATTATTATCCACCCGATGAGAAGCCTCGCGAGTCGCACCTTGGAGGAGGACGGTGTTTGGGATTAGCGCTGGATTTCTTGAATCATATTACTCCGCACAAAGTTGATAGTGTGACGGGTAGGCTTATGTATAATATCTCCCAGGAGGATTGGGAAACTTTTGCTCATATCTTCACCTTCCACCACCATATATGATTCCATAGTGCCACATCGCGAAATCGAGCGGAATGGGTTGTGGAATGGATCATTGAAGATGAAGTGGTGGACGAGTCACGAAGAGGAACTTTCAGAAGTCCTTGGGAAATTGGAGGAATGGGAATGGAAGGAGCAAACACCGTTGAAGATGCTCACAGAACAGTATTCCCAAGAACTATCCGCCTCAGGGCGAAATCAGAACCAAGCTGACAATATCGGTTGTGAAGCAACTTCCAAAACGCAAGTTGAGAGATTTGCAAACAACTAGAACAAGAGTCACGTGCAGCACAATTTGAGCAAAAATCTGACTTTAGGGATAGTTCAAAATGAAGATGAAGTGGTAGTGGACTCCACCATGCTTGTTGAGCAATCTGATTTCTTTGCATTAAATAAATATGTTGGCTTGCATGCATGTGTGGACACTTGCAGTAATAGTCCCTTCCATTGGTCATTCAAACTTCACGGTGAAAATGCCATTTGATCTGCTAGGAAGTGAGTGCATTATTTGGTTAAAGAAGTCAGTGGTGTTTCACACAATGGCTAGGTGGAACAAGTGGATAGAGTCACATTCTTGCTACAATCGCCATTTCACGGACCATAGGATCCGGGTGGAGGATCCTAGAAACGTCAAGCTAGTGACATTAAAGAAGCGCTTTATTGGGAGAGCAACCCAACTTTTCTATTCCTTTTCCTTTTGTTTTGATTTTTAACTCTTTGGAATAATTTGAGAGAGATCAGAGTTTTCTTTTACTAATAAAATTGCCAAGTGATTTCGGGAAAGAAGGAAGGAAGAGCAAGAAAACAAGAAAAAGCAAAAAAGTCAGCACACCATCACGGCCGTGACCCAATTTTCATGCAGTTCATTCGACTAGGCATGTGAACCGGCTACCCTTACCACCTCGGTAAGTCGTTCCATTTTTATCCTCTCTCCAACTTGATTGTTTACATTGGGGACAATGTAAATTCTTAAGCCGGGGTAGGGGTATTTTGCATTGCATTGTTCATGTTGCATTCATATAGTTTTGCATGATAGTTTTTCATGATCACATGATTAGGTTACCCTCCTTGCTTAGACTATGCATCTAATTGTGGAGAACCGAGGTGCCAAATAATTGTGATAGTGAATTTTTGAACCCCAAATTTTTTATTCTCTGTAACATGGCTGAAAATAAAAATTGCTTGAGAAAATATTTGATGGTTGATAATTAGCATATGGTTACATAGATTTGTGTTTTTTTCATTGATTCCTAGAACTACAAAATGTGAGATTTTGAGCCAAAGGGGTACTCACCAAATGCTGCCCCATTCTTTGTGTTGGAGTGTTATTCCTCTTGGTTTGTTTTCTCTAGAACTTGACTTGAAACCATTTTGAAGCTTAAAATTTTTGAAAACATTTTTGAAAATGATTGAGGCACTAGGTATTTTTCTGGCCTTTTGAGCTTTGAATGATGAAATGCTACCCCCTTAGTTGCCCAATTTTGAGCCGGAAGAATAAAATACTTTTCTTGGTACCCCGGAATAATTTGATGAATGACAATTGATAGGATACCTTCTAAAGTATTGTACAAAAGGGTAAAAGGTAGTTGAAAAAAGTTTGGGATGAAAGAATCAGAAAAATATTTCTCTTGAGTTGAAAAATCTCCCCTTCTCCAAGCAAAAGAAAAATAAAAGAAAAATAAAAATCTATAGAGAAGGGGATGACAAAAGAAATGAGAAATAAAATGAAAAGAAAGAAAGAAAGGTGGAAAAAGGAATCGAAACCCAAAAGGTATTTTAGAAGGTGTCATGTTTGCAATGATTGATATTTTGTGTAGCCTTTTGAAATTTCCTTTTCTTGATTTCCCCACCTAACGTTAAATCCCATGGCCCATTCAAATCGAAGTAAAGACCTCTTGATTCTTAATTGTTTTCATTAATAAAGTAGAGATTTGGTTGATAGTCAGCCTATGGTAGAATTCTTTCCTTGAGGAAAATAGAGCGAATTGTCATATACCCCTAAACACTTGAGTGAGGTAGAAAGAGAGCCAAGCAAATGAACAAGCTTGGGGGTGATCTTCGAGTGAGAAAGAGTGCCCAAATCGGTGAGAATATGAGTCTAAGAAACCTAAGCGTCTAATTGGACTTGAATTGATTATCTCTTGCTGAATTGTTTGAAATGCCTATTACTTGGATTAGTATTTACTCGTGTTCTTGGTTCACTATCCATGCTTTGATTATATATCTCTTCCTGGGCTCGAGTGATTGCTTGAGGACAAGAAATTGAATAAGCTTGGGGTGATTTGATAGTGTGATTTTACATGATGTTTCATATACACTTTTACATGCATTTTCATATAGATTAGGCATTCTTTATTTGATTTTAGTTAGATTTTTCCTTGGAACGGGTGAAGCGGTTTCTTGGTGTTGTTTTGTAGGAATTAATGTAAAAATGATCAAAATCAGCCATGATGGAGCTTGATGAAAAGAGCTGAAAAGTGAAGAATATGAGCCAAACAGAGCCCATCACGACCTGGCCGTGATGACCATCACGCCATGATCAGCTGCAGACGAAGGCAAAGGTCAGAAGTTGTCACGGAAATGCTCGCCCGCGAGAGGCTACTCGCCTCGTGAGATCAAGACCGACCGTGCGGAGAATGCAACCATTTCGTCTCGTCGAGGCGAACCATGCCTCGCCACGCGAGCCCGAGGACCAAGCCATCACGCCTGTGCCCCGATACTCATCACGGGCGTATTTGAGTAGAACCCACTGTCTCGCCTCGCGAGAGATCCATCCCCCAAGACCAGATTTTTAGCATTCGCCTCGCGAGCCATGCCTCGTCTCATGAGCCATGCAGAGTCCGATTGGTATAAGTTGATGTTTAGGGCAGAATGAAGAGTTTTTGAGGAGGGGGCACTTGGAGGCACTTGGAGGGTGTGGGTCGACTAGGGTTCCAACCCTAAAAGGGAGCCGAGTTAGGGGTTGCTTTGTGATGACAAGGGGGAAGCTTCAATGGAGTTCTCCTTTCTTCCTTTCTCTACCTTTTCTGGTTTGGTTTTCTCTTTATGAGTAGCTAAACCCGTTTGTTGGGATTAGATGTAACCAAACCGATAATTATGTATTTACCTTGACTCGATTATTCTGTGTTCATGCCTTCATATTAGTGATTGATTTTCCATGCTTAATGCTTGTTGTGGCTAGCACCCCATGTCTTGATTAGTGTTTTGGTATGCAATTGGGAAATTCGTGTTAGAACCCGAACCGAAATTAATCACCTAGTAACCCTTGCATCTAGGAATGGAGTTTGGTTTACTAGTAATCACGTAATCCCTAATTCTAATGCAAATTCATTAATTCTAGGCCACCTAAGGAATTAGGGTCTATTAGTGATTTAGGCTCTTGTCATCCGAGGAATTGGGGCTTGAGTAATTTAGTGGATTGATTTTAATATTTGAATCATGAATGGGAGGTATCTAGTCCTGGTATTGCATGAGGTAGAGGTTTGGTGAAGTCTAGTCCCAACATATCCCTTTCGCACCCCAAGTGTTCAATAGAAATCCTCAAAGAGCTTTTCCTTATCTTTTGTTTGTTTTGATTTATCATCATAGTCTAGATAGTTGCCGAACTTGTGAATTGGTAATTGACATCTAATCCCCGTGGATACGATAACCGGTCTCACCACCGTATTACTTGCACAACTGGGTATACTTGCCCAGATTCGTCCCAACAACTGAGACCGGATATCGTTCTCAGGGATCGTGGACAAGTACCACTTCTCAAATTTGACTACTATCTAGGCGATCGTGTTTGGATAGAAGGTAGCTCTAACATGTAACGAAACAAACAAGAATAAAATGTTTTTGTTCTTTTGGGAATTTTAACAAACACTTAACAGGTAAACAGATTTGTGATAACAAATGGATGGAATTGTTAGTGTTAGACTAAGCTAATCCTCCCTTGATTGATATGAAATGGTAAAGAACACAACCCTGATTCAATTATGACAATCAAATCTTCTCAAATACTCAAACCCTAATGTCTTAGGTGGAATGAGCCTAAATTCCCAAATTAAACCCTAATGTCTTAGGTGGATTAACATGAGAATTTGCATTAAGAGTCAAGATTCATAAGATTGCAAGCACCCCAAGACCTATGTCTAGGTTCAAGAACTACTTGGCATTTGATTCATGAGCATGCCTTAACATCAACCTGTCAATTGTCTATCAAAGCAACAAATCATTCCAAGGATGATCAAACCTAGGAAAGCATTAAGCATGGAATCAAACACTCATAAAGAAATAGGAAATTGTATTACAATCAAATCATGTTACAACCAAGTTCGAGAGAAGCAATCATATAAACCCAACAAGGGGAGTTTAGCTACATATAATCAAAGAGAAAAGCAAAAGAAAAGATACAGAGATGAAGGAAGGAAGGAACTCCATGGGAGGATCCACAGCAGCCACAACAGCAGAGAGTATTTTTTTAGGTTTTCTGGATGATCATTCTGTTCTGCCCAGCGGCCTTTTTATAACTCGTGCACGCGTCACGGCCGTGATGGTCATCACGGCCAGGCCATGACCGGTTCTGTCCTAAGCGCCTCTTCACTTTTTGATTCATCACGACCGTGATGCTCATCACGCCAGGCCGTGATCGCTTCTCGCCTTCACCAATTGGTTCTGCCACGGTGAGGGGACATCACGACTAGGCCGTGATAGGTTCTCGTCTAGTCCAACTAGCAGGTCAAGGTCGTGATAGCCATCACGGCTAGGTTGTGACCAGTTCTGACTTTTGGGGGTCCGGCACCAGGTGACAAAGTCACAGCCGTGATCGCCATCACGGCTAGGCCGTGACGGATTCTCGACTTTTGGCTTACTCTTCGGTTATTGCTCCATCACCGGCCGTGATGGTCATCCACGTAGGCCGTGATGGGCTCTGCTTGGCTCGATTTCTTCTCTTTTCAGGCTCTATCTTCAACCAAGCTTCATCATGGCCAAATCTTGGGCATTTAATCATAAATTCCTGCAAAATAACACACAAAACCGCCTCACCCTTGTTCCAAGATAAAAACTAACTAAAAATCAATTTAATAATGCCTAAACTACATGAAAATGCATGCAAATGGACATGGAAAATGAGGTGAAAGCACACTCATCAAATCACCCCAAGCTTAAGACTTTGCTTGTCCTCAAGCAATCACCAAGGCCAAGAAATAAACACAGAGCAAAGATAGTGAACCAAGAACCCGAGTAGTAACTAATCCAAGTAATGGTGCATTTTCAAACAATTTATCAAGAGACGATCAATTTTAAGTCCAATTAGGCGCTTATGTTCCTAGACTCATATTCTCACTGATTGGGCACTCCTTCTCACCTCACTCAAGTGATTAGGGATATATGATAATTCGCTCAATTTCCTCAAGGAATGAATTCTACCATAAGCTTGACTATCAACCAAATCTCTACTTTATTAAAGAAAACATTTAAGAATCAAGAGGTCTTTTACTTTGGTTGTAACGGGGCCATGGGATTTATTGTTAGGTGTGGAAATCAAGAAAAGGAAATTTCAAAAGGCTAGCAAAATATCAAGTATTGCAAAGCACGGAACCTTCTAAAATACCTTTTTGGGCTTTGACTCATTTTTCCACCTTTCTTTCTTTCTTTTCATTTTATTTCTCATTTCCTTTTGTCATCTCCTTCTCTATATTCTCTCTTTTATTTTCTTTTCTTCTTTTCATTTTTTTTTTTTGAATTGGAGAAGGGAAGATTTTCAATTCAAGAGAAATATTTTTTTCTGATTTTCTCATCCCATACTTTTTCAACTACCTTTCACCCTTTTTGTAATACTTTGCAAGGTGACATACCAATCATATTCATCAAAGTAATTTAAGGTATCAAGAAAAGTATTTATTCTTCCAGGCTCAAAGCTGGGTAACTAAGGGGTAGCATTTAGTCAATCAAATCTCAGGGGGCCGAAAAAATACCTAGTTCCTCAATCACTTTCAAAAAATGTTTTCAAAAATTTTTAAGCTTCAAAATGGTTTTAAGTCATGTTCTAGAGAGATACAATCCAAGAGGAATAACACTCTAACACAAAGAATGGGGTAGATTTAGTGAGTAGCCCTTTTTGGCTCAAAAATCTCACATTTTAGTAGTTCAGAAATCAATGAGAAACACAAATCTACAGAACTATATGCTAATTACCAACTATCAAAGATCATCTCAAGAATTTTTATTTGTAGCCTTATCACAAGAATAAAAAAAATTGGGTTAAAAAATTCACTATCTCAATTTAATTGGCACTAAGTTCTCACAATTGGATGCATAATCTAAGCAATGGGCAATCTAATCATGTGATCATGCAAAACTATGCCTAAATGAATGCAACATGGAAAATGCAAAAATACCCCTACCCCAAGCTTAAAAACTGACATTGTCCCCAATGTAAAAAAATCAAGTTGGAGAGAGGAGAAAAATTGGAACAACTCACCGGGGCAGTAGCGGGTGTTGGCTCACAGGGCTAGTCAAAGATAGGTTGCAAATTGTGTCACGGCCGTGACCACCATCACGGCTAGGTCGTGATGGCCTCTGATCTTCAGGGTCCTTCCATCACGCCCGTGATGGGTATCACGGCTGGGCCGTGGTTCTTTCTGGTCTTCACATTAAGCTCATCACGACTGTGACCGGATGTGTCACTACCGGGCGTGATGGTTGCTCGACTTTGTTTCTCCCCGCCCTTTATTGCTCTCCTTCCTTTGAACCCGAAAATACTTAAGAAATCTATTAGTCTATGATTTTATTACTCTTGATCTTCTCAAATTATTCAAGAGTTGAAATCAAAAACAAATGGAAATGGGGAAGGAAAAGAAAACTTGGGTTGCCTCCCAATAAGCGCTTTCTTTAACGTCTCTAGCTTGACGGGTGATTTCTAAGAGGGTGCCTTAAGAGGGATGGAGACTGCTTGATGATCAAAGTCTCCTCCAAGGTATTGCTTGAGCCTTTGCCCATTAACAGTGAAAGTGTCTTCGGATGATGGATCTTCCAAGTCAACTGCACCAAATGGGGAAACCGACTTGACATAGAATGGACCCGACCACCTTGATCTCACTTGCCCTGGAAATAGCTTGAGACGTGAATTAAAGAGCAAAACTGATTGGCCTTCTTCAAAATGCTTGGGAAGAATGTACTTATCATGCCAAAATTTTGTTCTTTCCTTGTAGATTCTTGCACTCATACGCCAAGAGTCGGAATTCATCCAACTCATTCAATTGCAATAGTCTCTTGTCCATGGCCAGCCTTGTATCAAAGTTCAGGGCCTTCACTGCCCAAAAAGCACGATGTTGGAGCTCTACCGGAAGGTGACAAGATTTTCCAAACACTAATTGGTAAGGTGACATACCAATAGGTGTTTTGTATGCAGTCCGATAGGCCCAAAGTGCGTCATCCAGCTTCTTTGCCCAATCCTTTCTCGCATTATTCACGGTTTTCTCCAAAATCTTCTTCAATTCCCGATTGGACAACTCCACTTGCCCACTAGTTTGTGGGTGGTATGGTGTGGCAACTTTATGATTGACCCCAAACTTGGCAAGTACGGCATTGAACTCTTTGTTGCAAAAGTGAGTACCCCCATCACTAATAATGGCTCTAGGGGTTCCAAATCGGGTAAAGATGTTCTTCCTCACAAAATTAATCACCGTTTTTGCATCATCTTTCACAATTGGGATAGCCTCTACCCATTTACTCACATAGTCAACCGCAACCAGAATATACTTGTTGTAGTAGGATGATGGGAAAGGACCCATGAAGTCGATCCCCCACACATCAAAGAGCTCCACCTCTAAAATACCCTTCAAAGGCATCTCATTCCGCTTGGATATACTTCCGGTTCTCTGACACTTGTCACAGTTCATCACCCAAGCTCTAGAGTCTTTAAAAATGGTGGGCCAAAATAACCCGCTTTGCAAGATCTTCATGGCGGTTCTCTCACCACCAAAGTGTCCTGCGTAGGGTGACAATGAGTCAACACCCCATTAACCTCTTCTTCCCGGATACATCTTCTTAGAATTCCATCTGAACCTCTTTTGAAAAGGTAAGGCTCATCCCATACATAGTAGTTAGCATCATGGATGAGCTTCTACCTTTGTTGTGCATTGAAGTCCTTCGGAATCTTGTTTGCGGCCTTATAATTTGCAATGTCCGCAAACCAAGGTACCACTTGAACCATAAACAACCTCTCATCTGGGAATTCTTCTTGAATTGGAAACTCATCTTTTGCTTGAACATCTGCTTGTGGAAGCCTAGACAAATGGTCGGCTACCACATTCTCCACTCCTTTCTTGTCCTTTATATCCAAATCAAACTCTTGGAGCAGTAGTATCCACCTAATGAGCCTTGGCTTGGCATCCTGTTTAGTCATGAGATACTTCAAAGCAGAATGATCAATGTACACAGTAGTTTTAGAGCCAATCAAATAGGATCTAAACTTATCAAATGCAAACACTACAGCAAGCAATTCTTTTTCAGTCGTGGTATAGTTCTATTGAGCATCATTCAGCACACGACTGGCATAGTAAATAACATGCAACACTTTATTTTTCCTCTGACCCAAAATAGCTCCCACCGCATAGTCGCTTGCATCACACATTAACTCAAAAGGCAAACTCCAATCTGGAGGTGCAATGACCGGTGCGGTGGTGAGTTTTTCTTTCAAAAGTTGGAAAGCATGCATGCAATCATCATCAAATACAAAAGGAGTATCAACTACTAAGAGCTTGCATAAGGGTTTCACAATCCTTGAAAAGTCTTTTATAAATCTCCTATAGAAACCCGCATGCCCTATGAAGCTTCTAACACCTTTCACGTTTATGGGAGGGGGAAGTCTTCAATTTTTGCTTTATCAACTTCTGTCCCCCGTGATGAAATTTTATGACCAAGAACTATACCTTCCCTAACCATGAAATGACATTTTTCCCAATTTAACACGAGGTTAGTTTCTTGGCATCTTTTCAAAACACATGCAAGATTTTTCAGACAATCATCAAAAGAATTATCGAACACAGAAAAATCATCCATAAATACCTCAATGAATTTTTCAGTCATATTAGAGAATATGGAAAGCATGCACCTTTGAAAAGTGGCGGGTGCATTACACAACCCGAATGGCATCCTCCGATATGCATAGACGCCATAGGGACAAGTGAAAGTGGTCTTCTCTTGGTCCTTTGGGTCAACTACAATCTGGTTATACCCTGAGTATCCATCAAGGAAGCAATAAAAGGCATGGCCCGCCAACCTCTCTAACATCTGATCAATGAAGGGCAAGGGAAAGTGATCTTTTCTGGTGGCCTCATTCAATCTTCTATAGTCAATACACACTTTCCATCCAGAAACGGTCCTTGAGGGGATGAGTTCATTTTTATCATTTGCAACCACCATCATCCCCCCTTTCTTAGGAACAATTTGGACCAGACTCACCCATGGACTATCGGAGATTGGATAGATTATCCCCGCATCCAAAAGCTTGACAACCTCCTTCCTTACAACTTCCTTCATGTTTGGGTTGAGTCTTCTTTGGGGCTGTCTAACCGGCTTGAAGTTTTCCTCCAAAAGGATTTTGTGCATACAAAATGATGGACTTATCCCTCTCAAGTCAGACATAGACCACCCAATTGCAGATTTGTGCTCCCTAAGCACCCTTAACAGTTTCTCTTCCTCTAAAGAGTTCAATCCGCTACTAATGATCACCGGGAATGAAGAATTCACCCCAAGGAAAGCATAACGGAGATGAGATGGAAGTTCTTTCAACTCTAGCACAGGTAGTTCACCCTTGTCTTCAATCCGCACATCCTCCACAACTTTGTCTTCATCAGTATTTAAAACTAGATAAGCCTCAAGGGATTTAACCATGAACTCAACTTCTTCCTCACATGCCTCTTCTTCTATATTCTCACCCATAAGAGCCGCTTCCAATGAATCTTCAAAAGTTTGTTGCGCACTCTTGTCAGTCAATGATTCCACAAGGTCCACACTCATACATGTATCCTTGTCACTTGGATGTCTCATTACTTCAAAAACATTGAAGGTGACCTTTTCATCTTGGACTCTAAGCACCAACTCCCCTTGATTGACATCGATCAAAGCTCTACCCGTGGCTAGGAATGGTCTTCCAAGAATCAACGGAGTGTCACTATCTTCTGCTATATCCAACACCACAAAATCTACCGGAAAGATGAATTTGTCTACTTTAACCAATAAATCCTCCACTACACCATAAGGATACGTAATGGAGCGATCCGCCAATTGGAGAGAAATCCCGGTTGGCTTGACTTCACCAATTCCCAGCTTCTTGAAAATGGAGAGAGGCATAAGGTTGATAGTTGCACCAAGATCACACAAGGCTCTTCCAATATTCAAATGACCAATAGTACATGGAATAATAAAGCTACCCGGATCCTTCATCTTCACCGGTAACTTCCTTTGGAGTATTGCACTGCATTCTTCTGTGAGCATGACCGTCTCCTCCTTCCACTTCCTCTTGTTAGTAAGAATCTCCTTCATAAACTTGGCATAGGAGGGCATTTGTTGAAGAGCTACGGCAAAATGGATGTTTATTTGCAACTTTTTGAACACATCCAAGAACTTAGAGAATTGTTGATCCTTTGCCTCCTTCTTGAACCTTTGATGATAGGGTATCTTGAAATACGGTGGCAACTCCTTAGGATTATCAACTTCTTCAAGAATTTGCCTCTTAGTCTTCTTTCTTGCAAACTCTTCATCAACCAGTTTTTCCCTCTGTGGTTTTTCAGCTTCAACAACAATAGGACTAGAGGTAGTGGCTTGGGAAGTCTCGGGTTCTTCATTGGTTACATCTTCAATAAGTCACCTCATCAACTCCCTCACCAATCGTCTTTTCTTCTCTCTCTTTTTCATGTGGAACTAACACCTTCCCGCTTCTTGTAGTAATTGCCTTGCAATCCTCCGTTGGATTCTTCTCTGCATCTCCCGGCAATTGTCCTTGAGGTCTCTCCGTCATTTGCTTTGCCGCCTATTTGGTGTTCTAGATTCTTGATGGAGGCATGTTGATTCTTCATATTATCTTACGTTGCTTGCATGAATTGGGCTAGAATATTCTCCAATTTGCTTGAATTCTCTTGAGGAGGCTTTGCTTGAGAACTTGAGCCTTGCCCTTGTCTCCAACCAAAGTTAGGATGGCTACGCCACCCTCGCATTGTAGGTGTTAGAGAAAGGATCATGCTTAGACCCTTGGTTTCCCATGTAGTTCACTTCTTCTTGCCCAGAACTTCCACACATTAATCTCACAATTGCCATTGGCATGGTTACCTCCACAAAAGTCGTACACTGAGGCAGCTTGAACTTGGACCGCTTGTAATTGAGAATTTTGCGGCTGAACGGATCCCAATTGCTTGGTAAGGATGGCCATTTGCACATTAAGAGAACCAATTTCATCAAGCTCCAAAACACCTCACTACACCAATGATCATGAACTAGGCATATCATAATCATTAATAGTCATAGTTTCAATCAAGTCCTTTCCTTCATCTGGGCTCAATGATCCACCTGCGCCGCTTCAATCATACTTCTGGAATTTCGGTTGAGCCCATTGACAAAGGTTGCAACTTGCTGCTATGTTTCCAACTCATTATTTGGGCAAGCGGTAAGCAAAGATTTGAACCTCTCCCATGCTTCATAAAGCGATTCACCATCCCTCTGTGCAAAAGCATTAATCTCCAATCTCAACTTGATCATTCTTGATGGAGGGAAGAAGCGAGATAAGAATTTGCTCACCAAATCATTCCAAGTGATAATGCTCCCACGAGGATGAGACTAAAGCCATGATTTAGCTCTATCCCTCAAAGAGAAAGGGAAGAATCTTAAACGAATAGCCTCATCGAAAGCTCCATTTAGCTTGATGGTGTCACACAACTCAATGAATGTGCCAATGTGAGAATGAGGGTCTTTACTCTCCAAACCTCCAAACTGATTTTGCTGCACAAGATTGAGAAGTGATGCCTTTATTTCAAAATTGTTGCAAGCCACTGCAGGTCTAACGATTGGAGTTCCACATCTATCGACTCTAGGGGAAGTATAGTCCCCCATTGTCCTCCTTGGTGCATTGTCTTCAGCCATGGTGACAGTTGCTACTTCAACTTGCGGTTCTTGCCCACTTGGTAACTCAACTTGTGGTTCTTGCACTGTAGACGATGATCCTTCTCTATTATGTCTTGCCTTGGCTTCCCTTCTAATCCTTCTACAAAGTCTCTCGATCTCAGGGTCGAAATGAAGTTCACCTGGGTCGATTGTACCTGGCATACAAGGAACAAACAGAGCAGAACAGAAAAAAAGAACAGAAAAATAGAAAAATAGCAGTATAACAGTAGCGAAACAGCACGTACAAGCTAAGCAACAAATGGACAATTATGCAGCTTTACAGAAAAACAGAAAACAGAAAACAGTAAGAAAACGAAAAAAAACAATGCCAAAATTAAGGGTCCCCTTTGGTACTCGTGATATTGGCACACCGATCCCCGGCAACGGCGCCAAAAACTTGATACGATTTCGGCAAGTATACCTAGTCGCAAACAAGTAATACGGTGGTGAGACCGGATATCGTTCTCAGAGATCGTGGACAAGTACCACTTCGCAAATTTGACTACTATCTAGGCGATCATGTTTGGATAGAAGGTAGCTCTAACATGTAACGAAACAAACAAGAATAAAATGTTTTTGTTCTTTTGGGAATTTTAACAAACACTTAACAGGAAAACATAGATGTGATAACAAATGGATGGAATTGTTAGGGTTAGACTAAGCTAATCCTCCCTTGATTGCTATGAAATGGTAAATAACACAATTCCTGATTCAATTATGACAATCAAATCTTCTCAAATACTCAAACCCTAATGTCTTAGGTGGAATGAGCCTAAATTCCCAAATTAAACCCTAATGTCTTAGGTGGATTAACATGAGAATTTGCATTAAGAGTCAAGATTCATAAGATTGAAAGCACCCCAAGACCTATGTCTAGGTTCAAGAACTACTTGGCATTTGATTCATGAGCATGCCTTAACATCAACCTGTCAATTGTCTATCAAAGCAACAAATCATTCCAAGGATGATCAAACCTAGGAAAGCATTAAGCATGGAATCAAACACTCATAAAGAAATAGGAAATTGTATTACAATCAAATCATGTTACAACCAAGTTCAGAGAAGCAATCATCTAACCCCAACAAGGGGGAGTTTAGCTACACATAATCACAGAGAAAAGCAAAAGAAAAGATACAGAGATGAAGGAAGGAAGGAAGGAATTCCATGGGAGGATCCACAGCAGCCACAACAGTAGAAAGTTTTTTTTTAGGTTTTCTGGATGATCATTCTGTTCTGCCCAGAGGCCTTTTATAACTCGTGCGCGCGTCACAGCCGTGATCGGTTCTGTCCTGAGCGCCTCTTCACTTTTTGATTCATCACGGCCGTGATGCTCATCATGACTAGGCCGTGAGGGACATCATGACTAGACCGTGATAGGTTCTGTCGGGTCCAACTAGCAGGTCAAGGCCGTGATAGCCATCACGGCTAGGCCGTGATAGCCATCACGGCTAGGCCGTGACCAGTTCTGACTTTTGGGGGTCTGGCACAACTGACAGGTCATGGCCGTGATAGTCATCACGGCTAGGCCGTGACAGATTCTGACTTTTGGCTTCTTTCTCTTCAGTTATTGCTCCATCACGACCGTGATGGTCATCACGGCTAGGCTGTGATGGGCTCTGCTTGGCTCGATTTGTTCTCTTTTCAGGCTCTATCTTCAACCAAGCTTCATCATGGCCAAATCTTGGGCATTTAATCATAAATTCCTGCAAAACAACACACAAAACCGCCTCACATGTTCCAAGATAAAAACTAAATAAAAATCAATTTAAATACGCCTAAACTACATGAAAATGCATGCAAAATGGACATGGAAAATGAGGTGAAAGCACACTCATCAGTAGTGTTGAATTTTGTATTGGAATTTTATATCTAACTTCGAGCATATGATAGGGTGGATATTCTTCAACCCTTCCTATAAGGTGGGGAGGATAAAGACTTTAATGCTATAACTAGATAATATTAATAATATATTTTTATTTATAAATAAAAGCAGTATGATCTTTATCCACTCAGAACACTTTGGTAACCCAAGTTTTCTTTCTTTTTCTTTCAACAACAAAATTAACTTTCAACTCAGAACACTTGCTAGCAGACTCTCACACATTTTACCACATATATTAGTAACAGAAAGAACCACCAAAATGTCATCTAGCTACAGCTAAGTGTTAACTTGAAATGATAAACTCAACAATCTCATGATAGGTGATTGATATATCCTAATTGAACGGTATCATATGAGCTCTGAATCGAAGACTGATTTTAAACCTACAAAAGTCGTTCTACTCCTACCACTCTGAAAAATCAATACAAAATATACACAAGCTTTAGAGTTTCAGCTAACACTTGTCTCCTAACTTTACTCATAACTGCGAATGAGATCCAAAAAAAAGTAGGAAACACAAACAAGGACTTACTTTCTTGCCTATTTTAGAATATAATTAAAATTAAACTCACTGCATATTACTAAAATTTTAGTAACTGAGGATATTGAGCAAAGTTCACTAATGACTAACCTTTCCTAGATTTTACTGATTGCTCCACATGTCCCCTAGAATTTGGAACTGACTGCACTCCGCCCTCTTGACTCTTTGAATGGGAGGACTGTGTATGTATTCAAAAATGAGAAATGTTTTAGAACACCCATTTGGGACACCTCCAGCGACACCTTGGTTAATCACGTGCATATATTTGGTTAATTCAGTTCATTATATGGTTAATTACGTGAAAATATTTGGTTAATTCATGATGACCCATTAATCATATAAAGAACCGAATTAACCAGATATTTACATGTGATTAACCAAATATTTACATGGTTAGGGAAAATAAGCTTCAGATGACCCATTAACAATATAATGAACTGAATTAACCAAATATTTACACGTGATTAACCAAGGTGTCCCAACCGGGTGTCCAATACGGGTGTGCAAATAACACCTGTTCAAAAATACATAAATTGCGATATCATTTACTCAACAGAGAGCGAGTTAATTAATTTACATGCACTTTAAGATCAATCACACCCTTTTCCATGCAACATGTTGTAAGAAAATAGTGACCAAATTGTGTCGTGGTATAAATCATTGCCTTAAAAGTGATTTTTGGAAGTTCTGTAGTGCAATCTAAATAGTCAGTCACTTCTCAGCACAACCGGATCATGCATGGATTTGTGCATTCAAAAGGCAAGAACAATCATTTGTGTAAACTCGATCGATGCATCAACTTATTATTTTCTTCACCTTTGATATATATTTTTTCCTTGTCTAGGATATATTGAAGTCTTTGGGAATCTAAATTTTCTTGCGGTTGGAGCTTTTATGACCCAAAACGAATGATATTTACATTGTACATTAATAACTTTTTTTTTCTTTGTAAGGTTTGAAAAGTTACAACTTGCAAGCAAAGCCATTTGAACAATCAACTACCAATGTGATAAATGATAATATCAAACCAAGTTAAAGCCGATTGCACTGTTTGAACATTAAATAAAAGGGAAATTATAGGAATTCAAACGTGAATTTACGAGAATTGAAATATGCTTTTATAGTAGGGATTTTAATTTCTAACATGTGCAACTTTGTATATATTAAGGAATCATAAAATAGAAATATTGTATTGGAAAAAGTAGCTTTTAAGCTTTCAAGGAATTGAATACAAAACTTTAAACACAACATTTCTATTTTTGACTTCTTAACATGTGCAAAATTGCACAAGTTAGAAAAATCGATATAGAAGTTGGAACTTTTAGCATTGAAGTCCAATTACTTTATTGATGTCATTATATCATACAAGAAGAAAGAAAGAAGGGGAAGCCTGCAACCACATACCACCAAACAAGGGGAAGCCTGCGTACTGTGCTAAGTATTAGAAAAGTGTTGTAAAAACTTGAGATGATAATTAGTATTAAGTAGTAGGAATTAATAATTTAACAATTGATAATTTAATTTCCTCAAACAAAAAAAAAATTGATAATTTAACAAAAAAAGAAGAAGAAAGAAACCCAATGACTCAGCAGGAGATGAAAATGCCGAGTGCACAAAAATTGAGTTACATGGAGTTGACACGTGTACATAGTGAACCATGTTTTGTTGGAATTGATAATTTAATATAATTAATATTAAATAGAATAGACAGAGACAGATATAATTTGTGCGCCCTCTGTTAAATTCCACCGCAACAAACCTTATGAATGCAACCTATCTTAGTTTACTTCTTGGGCCGAACCCTCCAATGGAAGTGTGGGCTAACAAAATTGGCCCATTGCCTTCTTCCTTCCATTTTAACTTTCAAATTATTATAAGCCCTAATATGTACATTTTCTATTTAAATCATCAATCAATGTTTACTTCTTTACTATTACCGTGAATACTTATATGGTATCAAATCTAACAAGATAGAACCTTTGATGCTGACACACTGACAACTGCAATCTAATCTAATACAGATAATGACAACTGCATCTCGTGGAGATTACACTGAAATCTCGTGACTTCGGCCCATATCTAAATGTATAACCGCATTCACCCTTTTCAATTATAGCTAATAGGGTTTCACACTTTCACACTATAAACTTCAAGGTTCTCTGCCGCCACCAAGTTGGGTTAGTAGAAAATTGCAAAAGGACCCTCCTTGCGCAGATCTGTCACTCATTCACATAAGATATTCATAGACATACTTCTATGATGATGAAGATGCCATGGAAAAGTGGATCTGTTGCTGCTCCATTCTTCTCATATCGGTACTATATAATTCTAATATATACTTCTAATTCCATATCATTATCATTTATCTTACTTTCCTCGCTGATTATGTGTTTTTTATAATTTTGTTTTCATCTTTTCTACGGTTTAAAATTGTTGTGTTGTCTTGTCTTCATTAGGTTCATGAGCGATGATGTAGGTCCATCTTCATGGATCATTGCTGCAGATCTGGGTAGATGGAGATCATTGATGATGTATTATATTTTGCGCAATTGTTCCAAGTGATGCTGTACTTAACGACTATGATTTCCTTGGTTAAATTTCAATGAAAGTCTCTGTAATGGTGACGTAACTTTGTGACCATAAAGGTAAAATAATTTATTTAATAATCACAATTATTAACATAATAATTTATATTCTATTTCATATTTGTAACAATAATTTGTTATGTTTTTGTAATAATAGTGAACGCATGGCAGCTTTGGAGCACGATAATGGTCATCGGCATCTTTATCTTTTTTGACAATCAAATATTGTGCTACGTGTTAGTGACTATGTGTTGATCAAAGTGTTGATCTAAATTGGATTGGTGGCTGAAATGGAAAAAATATGACATGCCTTCTTTTTTGTTGGTTTAGAATGATGGTCACCAAACAAGAGAGAAGAAAAATCAAAATTGATTTTCTTGAAGAAGAAGCATAATTGATTTTCTTGAAGAAGCAAAATTGAAATTTTCTTTATAAGTTCACATTGTCATAAACCTGTATAAATAGAAGCCATTGCTAAGGAAGAAAATTCATTCCAACATTGAGAGCATTTCAAGTAAGTTCCAAAAGCTTAGATAGATAAGCATTTGTGAGAGAATGTTGTGAGAGAAGAAATTATTGGGTGTAATTGGGTTGTGGGTAGTGAGAGATTGAATGTTTGTAAACACTTTGTGTATAACCTTTTATGGATAGTTCTCAATATTTTAATGCATCAGGCCAGAGAGGTACGCATAATTGATCGAACTTTGGTATCTGTTCTGACCTAAGTATCAGAATCGAGAGTGATATGATAGTAAGAGTATGTATCTGTCAGAAAGACTCCTCTTTGGTATCTATACCTCTCCTATTTATACAAGGTCCTCTTTGTCTATTAAGTCGTCCAATCATAAATCCCAAGTATAACCTTCTCATTAGAGCGGTAAATGGTCGTCTAATCATTAAGGCTAAGTGTAACTGTCGTAACGGGATGGTAAATGGCCGTCTAACCATTATGTCTGATGATTATTTGTCAATTTGTACGTTACACTCGGCCTACCTCCTATCCAGCTAATCAGTGGTGGATTTTGGGCCCCACCGACTATCCAGATTTACCCAGTAACAGTATCAATTTTTGTTTGCTATTAATCTGCATTTTTTCGCTTCTTTTTCGCACATCTGATTACCAGAAATTTGACGTAGTTTCCTAACAAATGGGATCAGAGCTTTAGGTTTTCTAAAGCACGGTGATTCACATAAATTGTCAAAAACGATCGAGATGAAGTCGCATTCGAGTTGGAATTGATAATTTAATAACAATAATAATCTTGTATATATATATATATATATATATATATATATATATATATATATATATATATATATATCTATATATAAAGTAGTACTCGCTTGGGAAATTATGGGTAATTTTTTCTGCGAAAAAGAAGTTGTTTTTGATTATTTTACTTAAAGAAATCATTTAATATTTTTTTAATATATAAATTAGTATCTACGCTATTAACAATGTGAGTGGGTTTTGACTGCTCACCTTTATCGAAAAAGTATGATGCATTACCCACTGTCAATTGTTGTAATCTATAAATAATTAGTGCAACCACTGGTTTATTGAAACTTCTTTAATTTTTTAATGCTTCCTCATATTTTCTCATTTAAATCAAGCGTGCATGACTATTTGTACTTCCAAAACATATTCAAATTCAAATTAGATGCATTAATTTGATTTTCTTGAAACAAATTCATTATATTAATTGCATTGAATGGACCTTTAAAAATGGATTTACAGAAGAGCAGAGGTCGAGAATGGATTTCCAGCCAGATTAAGACATCGTGAAAAGGATATGTGAGGTCCCTTCTCCTTCATTGTATTTCTTAGCCTCACTCTGTCTTCCTCTGCTCTACTTCTCTCAACAAGGATAGTTCTTGCATTGAATGGACATGTTGCACCATTACGTCAGCCACCATTTTCTTCTAATTGCTTTGGTGCACAGGCTCAGTTAATTTGGAGCATTGTGTGTCTGTGAATCAAAAGCTTTCTATAACACCCTAACTTTTGTTTCTTGTTAATCTGTGCTTAAATATGTATTTGCCAGTAATTGATTTTAAAGTTTTAGAATTTTTTTTGATAAACTAAAATCATTTTCACAACTTAGTTTATCTTAGGAAGCTCCAGTAAAAATTTCAGTTGAAAATTCAGACGAAACCCGATCTGCGTTTTCTCTATCGGTACAAGTTTACTGATCAGAAAATGAAATTTTTACTCTTGAACGAAACAATTAGGCTTATAATTATGATTTCTAATGTTTCCACGATTTTAAAATTTTTCTTTAAAAAATTTAATTTAATTGATTTTCCGGGTGCGATTTTCATAAGAAATACGATCGTTTTACACAGCTGGCGAGAGGAATTGAACTGGAACGAAACAAAGGGAAGTCAATGAATTTATTTTCATCAGATTTTGGAGTGTTTGGTGAGAAAAATCTGATTTGAATAGTAAACCATTATTACATGAAATCATTATTTTCATAATAAATAATTATATTTCAAAATTCCATTAAAAATTTGCAAATAAAAAAAATTTGTGTTCTCTCCCATTTTCTGAAGCAGCCAGCGCCCCTCCCCCTCCTCTTTGTAAGACTCACTTGTTTTCTCATTCACCACTTTTCTCTCATCTACTCAACAACACTTCTACTACACTCACTTTCTCTTCATTTCTGTCAAACTCACTCATACATTCACTTTGCTCACTCATCATCTTCCTCCATTGATAACCTTGTGAAGCTTCAAGACCTCAATCATCTTCAACTTCCCATTATCACAAGGGTATACTTCTTTCACTCTAATCTTTATTCTCTCAAATTCCTGCTCATTCTCAACATGCATGCCATTTAATCAAGTTGCATGTTTATGATTTCTAACTAAAAATTTTAAGAAAATATTTAGAAAAACATTTTTTACCTGAAACCAATTTTTATAAACTCCTACTCATCTCTACTCTCGTCTTATTGGTTTGCATGTGGTGAAAAACTCCTCCAACCCCATTTTCAATAGGGTGGTCGAAGCCCTATGTGTAGAAAATAGGTGTTTTTGGTTCAAGTCCCACATGCATGTCCATTCCTTTGAGTTTTCCTTCAAGCATGTTGATAAATACCCTTCTAACGTTTAGTTCCATCATGAAGGACTCATCTTGGAGCTTAAGGGAGCAAGCTTGCAGTTTTTCCAAGTTAAGAGGCAAGAGGGTTTAGGATTTTCAAGAGGTAGTGGGGAGATCCTCTCTAAACTCTTTGTTTAAACTATTATTTGATAATAATAGTTTCTTTTTTTGGTTGATATATGTATTGCATGTATGTTTTAGAGGATCTAGGGCCGTTGCATGTTGGTTTTGTGGCTGTGAATGATGCTAGAGTCAAGATAATAACTTGGTGTGGATGAACATATGTCAAATATAAATCTGACAGCATGACATATACTTATTCGTAAGCCCGTAACTTTTTATACACAACGTGTTTTTGGAATCTAAATACGTATTTGAAAATAAGACTTCTGCGGCTTTAATTGGATATGTAATATGCAAGTATTAAGATAAGATTTACCAGATCAAAACACCTCTCAAAGTAGAATCAAATTCTGACTGCGAAAAATAAGAACATAGTTGGTTGCATGAGGATTTTAAATATTATTTTGAAAGTTAAAAACTTTTATAAAAATTTTAAGGGTTATAACTAAAGTTTTATTGAAGTTTTAGAATTTTTACATATGTATATAAAGAGAAACAATTTCATAAAGTTACATGTTGGTGAACTTGGATTTCTGGAAAATCTTGTACAATCAGAGGCAGTGCGTGATTTTTAATAAATTAATGCCTTCGAATTTTGATATGGAACCAACTCCAATGTCTTTATATGTGAGTTGGGTACCTTGAATTAAATGTTCAAGAATTTTAAAGGTCATTTGAGTGGTCATTCATATTTTAAACCTACTGCTGTTCTGAAATTACTTTTATAAAAGAGTTCATCATAATTATGAGTGATAAATATGATTTTAAAAATAATATCTTTTAACATGATCAAGTAAAGATTTTGATATAAAATGGACTATAAACAAGTGTTAATATAAAGATATAAAAATATGGGATTAAAGTATGTGTGTGTGTGTGTGTGTGTGTGTGTGTGTGTGTATAAGTAAGTCTTGGACAAAATGTAATCCAAGAAATTGTAAAAGATTTGGACCATCTCTAGGTTCATTGTTTTTAGCCATGGCCAAAACCTACACTTATATAGATAAGATTACTTTGTTGTTTTAATTTAAGTCATTCGCTTAATTCTTAGACTTGCGACATGTTGTGGGCAAAGGAAGTTCGCTCTAGGCAACACGGAAACGAAGATCTTGTCTACTCGTCGAATCAGGTAAGGGGAGAAAGCCTAAAGGATAATTATGTTATGATGACTATATGCCATGTGTGTTTGTTTTGATGTGTTTGATTGATGTTGTTGTTGTTGTGGCGGTTTTGGTTGAATTTGAGATTCATAATGTGTTGATAATTTATGAAAAATATGAATATCATGTA
This sequence comes from Sophora flavescens, assembly GCA_030762895.1. NCBI lineage: Eukaryota > Viridiplantae > Streptophyta > Magnoliopsida > Fabales > Fabaceae > Sophora > Sophora flavescens. Next base: position 143,017,558 of record CM061065.1, read on the forward strand.
TATATGTTGAAGTTGTTGTATATGTGGTGATAATTTATGAGAAATATGAATGTTGCTCATATATGTTGAAACTGTTGTATATGTCATGTGATTGTTGCATCGAAAGCCTAACCTTTGGTTAGAGCTCAATTTAATCCTTAAGATAAAAGTCTTAAGAAAAAATATATGAAGAAAAATGTAAATAAATATTTATTTTGAAGAAATGTTTTGGACGAAGGAAAAGTGAGTTATACTTTCAAAACTTTATCAGAATATTTGAAATAAAATAGAACTTTCATGAAGGAAATTTACTTTAAAAATTAAGTGATTTTACACTAAGAAAAATCAAACTTTGAAAAGATTTCATGGTAAGAAACTCTGAAGAAAAAAAGAACAATTTTATTTTGAAGTTTTGAAAAGATTTCTTTTAGTAACGTTTTAATGATAGAGAAAATTTTTAGAATTCAAAACAATTTTATAAAGGAAAATTATTTAAGCTGAAATATCTTATTTTGAAGAAAAACATAATTTTGAGAATACTTGTAGTTAAGTACCATAGAAAATGGGATTTTGGTTTCCAATGTTCTTAGAAAGAGTTTTGTTCAAAAAGTTTTACTATATCTTTGAAAGGAAATATACTTTTCCAAAACAAAGGAGATTTTTAAAAAAAGAAATGGAGTTCCTAAAGTTTAAAGTTTTAAAAATGAATTTCAAAAGAAAATAATGTTGACAAGAATTTATTTAAGTAAAAATATCCGGTAACTTGGATGAGTTACAGAAGTTTTGGTTTTGTATTTGTCTTTCACTAAACAAAAAAAAAATAACGTTGAAAAGTGAAGCTAGTAACCGAGACGTCGGGATACTAGAGTTAAAGCACGTGGATCTATGATCCATATCACAATGTTGTGGACTGTGTGTCCTATATATAAAGGTGTGGATTGCGTGTCCTATATACGTTGTTCTGGACCGTGTGTCCTATACACGTTGTTGTGGACCGTGTGTCCTAGATTCATTGTTGTTGATTGTGTATCCTACATACGTTGTGATAAAACGTGGTGAAAGTTGTTTTCTACGACCACAAAGTCTAAGACTGGTGCACAGGTCTAGGATTATTGTGATTGGACACTCGGACTAAGACGTCCTGTGTTGAAAATTTTGAAAATGAAAGTCTTGAGCCTCGATGAAGGAAAGAATGAAGCACAAAGAAAAGTTACAAAAATAAAATGATTTTTTTACATGCATTTGGCAGACGTACCTAAAAGTTTTGTGTGAATGCCTTGAAGGGAAAGGTATATCATGCGACAATGTATCATTGGTGCCTTGATGGACCATGATTTCCATGAGCCTTGTTCACCGTGCCTTGTGTAGGACGGTGTGCTCTGGAACCCACATGCGTTGATTACCGTGCCTAGAGTTGGACAGTTGCTGTGGGAATTAAGTTGAGCCATTTACATGTGTTGGCTATTTGTGCCTGAGTGGCAATTGAGCCTGATCAGCTCATTGTTTTTCAAAAACTGCATGGAGTTGGGGTCTCCGAAGACTAGGACATAATGCTGGAATATAGAAGTGCCATGTTTTCATAAACGACAGCGATTTTCTATTTATATGATTATTTGTGAGCATTTATATGTTTATTATGAATATTTATCTGTATCTGTTGCTCTGTGTTTGGACATGTAGTCATCATAATTCATCAATATATTGGTATCTCACCCTTACAATATATCAGGTTTTTCCATGGTCTTTTGCTGCAATACGAGGGTAAGTGGTGCCGAGAAGTTCCTAACCTCACTTAAGGATATTAATCCCGATCCTTAAAGAGGTTGGTGAAAATTCTATGGTGAGAACTATGGAATTCTTCCCAGTAGTTGTCTTTTAGTACAACCAGCTTCGGATGTTTCCTTTGGGACGGATGTTTTAAAGAAGTTATTATAGGTGGTCTTGAAAAGCCTTGTAATGATTTTATAAATTTTAGTACGAAAGATTATTCCAAGAAAGTTCATATGTTTTGAAATGTTTTGGATTTATAAATAAATCTAGTTGTTGTGGATTATTAAACTTGGTATGATTATATTGTTTGTGTTGTGTGCCCTATTTTAAGTACTCCGCAAAACTTTTACCCTCATATTTTCAGACTTATGAAAATTAGAGAAGTTTTTCCGAAAGCAACCAATAAGGCTTCTTTTTAATTTATTTCCGCATGTGATCAGGACGTAATGTCCAAGGGGGTGTTACACTTTCCCTCAGTGATTATCCAAAAAAAAACTCTTTCCCTAAATCACTCCGTTACAAATTTATGTATATTTGTAAGCCTGCCAAATTCTAAACTATGAATTTTTATCTCATGCCCTCTTCTGGGTTTCTAAGTTGTTTTTTTGGGACTTTTGATTTTTCTATTACTAATTTTATTTATTAATTTTCTTCTCTGCAACGTATATGCTTTTCTTTGAATCTTCTTCTTCGTCTCTCTGTTTAGGTGAGTATAAATTACGATTATTTTGGGTTTAGCATATGGGATTTTTTATCCACTAGGATTATTTTTGTTCATTATCAATGAATTGTCAATTTTAGCAGCATTTTAAATCTATTCAGGGGTAAAGAGTTAGCCATTGATTTTTTGCAATTTTTGGATGTGCTACAAATATAGTTCGTTTGATTATTTGTCTGCATGTTGAATTGGTTGTTACTGGATTGGGTTGGTATGGGTTTTCATTATTATTATTTTATCAAAATGGCATGCAGAAGAATCACAATAGAAACCGGAATTCCAACTTGGTTGGCACCCCTGCACTACCAATCATCTTCAGTGCACCGTAATTTTATTAAAAAATAGAAAAAAAGAATACAAAGAAAGCAAGGGTGACATAAACCAAAGCCCTTGCAACAAAGTTATTTATACCTGTAATTAGGGAGACCTACCTTATTACGAAAAAAATCGTCCCTAATAAAACTAGGAATGGTATTCCACCAAAAGAATCCATGAATACTAATGCCATGTGAGGCAAGCTTATTTGCTCAATGGTTGCCCTAACAAAAAATATGAGAAAATCTAAAGCTCATCCTATTAGTAAGCTCTATACAATTTCTCCACCTATTTCTTAGACTCCAAGGAACAATAGAAATAGAATTAAAAGCAAGAATTTTGAATGTGCAATATTTAATTTTAATGATGATTGCTATAAATGGCTAGTTGTGCAATACCATTTGAAACGTGCAGAAGTATTTTGAAATTGTATGCATAATATTCAATAGCAATGAATGAATATAAATGCTTGAATCATATTTTGAAAAGTGCCAAGTTAATGGAGAATGAAAAAAAGGAAACGTGCAGAGTTTGATTCACGTTTCAATTTGATTTTAATATCAAAAGCACTTTATTGAATTTAATTCAAATCATTGAATTGGTCTTGTGTATAAGGTAAAATTGTTAACGGGTGACTTGCATAGTGTATTTAAAAAACTTGTTTTTTTTAAGGAATAGTACAAGTGTTAAAAATTGGGGCTAACTTGCTTTGCTGAAAAGAAAAAATATTTGAGTGCTATTTTCTCTTTTATGGGTTAAACACTTTCTTCTTCTCCTGCTGTTTTGGCACTTAGGCTTCAACCAGGAAGAACCTTAAATCCTGGGAGATTTTCGTCCTAGGCGAATAAATCCTCGAGGATAGTGTGATTCCACACGTCTCAAATTTTATGTATTGATGTTTATTTACACAAGTTCGTGATTTGTTGTGTTGCTCGCCCACAGTTCGCCAACAAGATTGAGTGCTATTTATTCTCTTTTCTCTTGATTGATATGATAAGTCTAGATTTTTGGAGTCAGATCATTTCTTCGATATTGATTTTTTTTTCAAACTTTCGTGGTTGAACCAATTATTGTGAATTTTTTTTGTAAATGTCTTGTTGTTATTCAGGACAGACATTTCTTTATAAAAGAAGTTTCTAGATGAGACTTAGTCTAATCACTTTTACGTTTGGTGGAAGTGATCCAGTCTGAATTTTGTCGGAATTTTGTCATTTTAAATTGTCATTCTGTAAATCCTTTGTCCAAGGAATAAATCCTCTTAAGATTTGGAACTATTCGTTTTGTGACTTCCTAATCCACTAGAAATTCTTGTGAAAGAATGAACATTATTAGAGTCATGGTTGTAAATATGTATTAGCTACGCATTTTTGAAATAACCAAAGTTAACACAAGAAGGGGGGTTGAATTGTGTTTACCAATTTTTTCGGTCACTTAAAAAGATTTTCGTAAGCACAACAAGCAGAACTTAGATTAGAGAAAATCATACGAGTGATACGTCTAATATTCAGACAGAATATGCAAGCAAACAGAGAAGAGTAAAACAGAGTTTGATATTCACAATGTTAACTCCCCAAGTTAAAAGCTTAAACAGAATAATACTTAAGAAAAATAAAGAGATAAGGGAAGAGGAATATCACTCAAGAGTTTTATACTGGTTCACCCCAAAATCCACAGGGCTACGTCCAGTTTCTTGGCAGCACCAAGTTTCCACTATAACTGAGTAAATTATAGTACAAGTATTCTTTGCACACCTAGCCTCTTCAGGCTCAACACTCAAACAAGTATTTTTTGCACACCTAGCCACTTCAGGCTCAACACACAAGGAATATAAAGGTTTTGTGTAATTAATACAACTTGCAAGTCTTTCAGATCACACTCAAGGAGTGGAATAAATATGAAGTGTGAAAGACTGTGAATTAATATCCAATGATTGAAGGTGTATTCAATGAAAGAAAGAAGTTAATAAGGAGAGTAAATGCTTTTGCACAGTGTTCTTAATGACATTCAACTTCTTGTTTTCATCTTCACTGTTTGATCTATTTAAAGGCTTCAATCAAGAGATCCGTTTAGACACAGCTTTAGAAAATGTGTTCTTTTTATTTGAGCTTCTGAGATACCATTAATGACAAGGTTGTCCAAGAGTACATTTTAATCTGAATCAGTTGTTATATCAGAGTAGGCAGCAGTGGGCTTCTTGTACTTGCAGCAGAGAGCTTTCCTCTTTTAGTGCAACAGTCAGTTCACTTTCCAGAAAGCACTTTTACTTTGTACTAAAACAGTTAAAAGGTTACTGCTGTGGTAAAAAAATTGTGTGTTTATTCCTTAAAATGTTAAAACAAACGTTCTTTATTCTTTATCCTTTGAGCTATTGTCCAGAGGTCTTCGAGATCCTTAAGGAAGACATTTAATATGAATAAAATGACTTGGACAACATTTCTGACAAACTGACATTATATCAGAGTTGGAAAATTAGACGGGTGAGAAGTAATCAGAAATCAGACGAGTGCTCAAGCAGTCCAAAAACTAGACGTGTGATCATGCAGTCCAAAACTAGACGGGTGATAATGCAGTCTAAAACTAGACGGGTGATCATGTAGCCCAAAACTAGACAGGTGCTAGCTTATTCCAAAAGTCAGATGGGTGATCAACTGAGTCTGTTTCAGACAGATGCTTCTTGCCACGTCATCAAGTAGACTCAGATCTTGATAGCGCGTTGACTTGGTCTTTGACTAAAAAGCAGGCGAGTGGTTTTCATACAGGTCTTATAAACTAAGCTCTACTGAAAATCAGACGAGTCAGAAAGTAGACGAATGACCTTAAATCTGATTTTCTGCACACTTATCAGATTTGTCAGTAATTTCATAAGGTTCAGTATTACCATACTTAATCTATTTGGAATCATCAAAACTTAGAGAATTTACACATTGAATATGTTTCAGACTTATGAGGTCTTAGCAATTTTTACACTCACGAACCTATTAAAGAATCTTTTTACCTACTAGATATTCCTGTATTTTTTTAGATTGATACGGATCTCCCATAACTATATACTTTCTTGTGAAAGAAAAACCTTGGGATTAAGAGATCCTGTCTAGCTTTGAGTAACGAAATTTCGAGGACGAAAATTTTTTTAGTAGGGTAGTAATGTAACACCCCGATTTTTCTGTTTTCTAAGATCGGTATAAATATAAATAAACGTTTATATTTTTATCTGAAACTTAGAAAATGATTTTGGGAAAACCAAAGTTATATTCATATTATACTTACTTTTATAATTATACGGTTAAATTTTTGGTTGAAAATTCAGACGGAACCCGGTCAGCGTTTTCACTGACAAAGAAGAATTTACTGTTCAGAAAACCTAATTTTGACCCGAGAACAAATGAATTGATTTTATATCTCATTTCCAACGATATAGGTTATTTTGAAAATTTTCAAAATAAATAGGTTATTATACTTGATTCGGGCGTAAAAACCTAAATCAGGTAATCGACGGAGTCGAGAACGGACGTGCAGAGACAAAACCCGACATCGGATGCTGAGATATCTTGCCACCTAGGGTGGTGTGTCATAGGGGTGACTCACCTAGCAATTAATGAACGTCATGATGAGTTAAGCGTAAAAAGACCAAAATACCCCTAACCTAACCTATCTTAGTTAATTTATAACCATGGTTAAGGCATCTTCATCTTATTTTTGTGGTGGAAAATTAGCCACACCTCCAACCAATCCTCACCACATGTTTGTCATGATGACTTTTGAGGGGAATTACCTTTATGTCCTTAACTTGTCATTTTATCACAAAATTGCCATTTTGTAAGATTACAACTTTGTCCCTAAAATTTTAAGACTTGGACCCTTATGCACCCCAAATCCCACGGCCCAACCCCCTTTGTGAGCCCATTTGATTGCTATTTAAACCATACATCATCATCTTCATCAAGCTTTCTTCCATTTTCTCTCCAAAAACCTTAAGTTCCATAGCGAAATTTTGTGAAGAAACTACTTGAATCCTTGCCATTTTTCAATTTCTAAGAGGTATATCATACACATCTCACTCAATCAATAGCATGTTCTTCAATTATTTTCATGTTTCAAAGCCATGACCATCTTTTTCAATTCCTAGATCTAGAAAGTTTGAAAATCTATAGAAAATCATAGAAAAATCCTATGATCATGAAACCAATTTCTATGATCTTATTATCATCTCTATATTTGAGATCCAAGAGTATGCATGAAACAAAATTTCTTGCCTATTCAACCTATCGAGGCCGAACCCTAACTTGAAGTGGGGAGAGGAACTTTGTTCAATTTTTTAACAAGTCTTGCTTGACTCAATTCTTTTTATTCATGTATATATTGAATCCAAGATGATTGAATCAAACTAAAATCACTAGCCTATATTTTGTGTCATGGTCGAATTAGGGTTTTGAAGGATTGGAAGTGTTTTTTTCAATCCTTGTATTTTAATCATTGTTTTAGGGTTTTAAGCGATCAAGGATCACTAATCCAAGAGCTTAAGATTTTTAGAGATTTTTAGTCATAAAATCACCCCATGGCTGAAAGTCTTAACTTTGTGGTTAAGATGGTTTTGATTCAAATTTTGTTAAGTAAGCTTTGTTTATGTCTCAATCTTGCTTAAGGATCCTTAATCCAAAATCTTGCAAAATTTTATCATCTCTAGCCAATTTAACTCATGAAGGCCGAACCCATCATATAGGAAAATAGGGTATTTAGTTGTTTGATTGATAATTATTTGTTATGGTTTGTTGAAGGATAAATTATTGTGTGAATCGTGTACGTGTTTTGTGAAGGTCAGACGTTTGACGGAAGTTAAATTCGGAAGGAAAAATCATCAAGAGGTAAGGGGAGCACCTGAGAGATTTTTCCGATAGCTATATGCTATAAGTTGTGGTCTATATAATTTATTTGAGTGTGCTTGTGGTATTTTTAAATTATCTTGCGTAGATAATCTATTTGCTGTTATTATATGCTTTTAATTGATTATCTGCAATTATGTGTTATAGCATTTAAAGCATGTTATAAAGTGGTTTATATGCTATATTGAGAATGTGGAAATTTTATATATGTTGGTTGTGGATTGAAAAGCCTGACAGTGTTCAGTGCTCAATTAATTACGAGGTTAAAAGCGTTAAAAAGCTTTTTAAGAAATATTGAATTTTTAATTGTTGGTATAAAGTAATATAATATTAATTAATTACTTGGTTGGTCGAAAATGAGAAAGTGTCGAAAATAATATTATTTTTATGATTTACCGGCGTAAGAGTGTTTTATAAGTTACAGTGGGGACGTAACTATGAAAATATTTTAGTACTGCTAATTTTTACGTAAGAAATTTCTAAATATTAGAAAATGTTATAGATAAAAATAAGTTTCAAAAATAATTTATTATGGTGTTGGGGAAAATATTTTACTAGAAAAGTCAAATTTTGACTAAAACGTTTTTAAAACGTCAAGCGACGAACAATTCCAATAATGTTTATGGAAAGCATTATTAAAAGCAGCAACATTGGTTAAAACAGAGAATTAATCTCCAAAATGGTATTCTTTTGGAACTAAGGTTCAAAGTAAATATTTTTAGAAAAAAATGAGTTTTAAGTGATTTGATGATTTTATAAACGAATTTCCAACGTAAAAGGGATTTTTTGTAACTTAGTTTTATAAAATGGTGTTATTTCCAACAACTTGGATAAGTTGTGGAGTTTTGTTTTGGATTTGTGTTTCATAGAACGAAAATGCTTTCAAATTGAAAGACGAACCTAGTGGTCGAGATGTCGGGGTTCTAGCGTTCTATAGTGTGGACTGTAACACCCCGATTTTTCTCCTTTCTAAGATCGGTCTAAATATAAATAAATGTTTATTTTTTTATCTGAAACTTAGAAAATGATTTTGGGAAAACCAAAGTCATATTCATATCATGCTTATTTTTATAAGTATATGGTTAAATTTTGGGTTGAAAATTTAGACGGAACCCGATGTGTGTTTTTACTGACAGTAAGATTTTATTGATCAGAAAACCTAATTTTGACCCGAGAACGAAATGAATAGATTTTATATCTCATTTACAACGATATATGTTATTTTGAAAATTTTCAAAATAAATAGGTTTTATACTTGATTCGGGCGTAAAACCCTAAATCGAGTAATCGACGGAGTCGAGAACGGACGTGCAGAGACAAAACCCGAAATCGGATGCTGAGACCTCTTGTCACCTATGGTGATGAGTCATATGAATGAGTCACCAATGTCATGATGACATTTAAACAAAAATCTAGATATTTCTTTAAACTAGTGTAAAGACCATTTTGCCCTTGGACCATTTTACCCTTGAACTTTCATTGAAATGACAAATTTGCCCTACAATTTATGGATACAAATCTGCCACATCTTCACTCATTTCTCACCACATGTTACTCATGATTACTTATTAGGAGGATCTTACCATTTTAGCCTTTATGTTGGTTTTATTCACAAGTTTGCCATTGTACAAGATTACCACTTTGCCCTTGAATTTTTGTGTTTTGGACCCAAATACCCTTGATTTCCCACGGCCCAGGCCTCCAAGGAGCCCATCTTCACACCTATAAAAGGCCAACTTCATCTTCTTCAAATGGTTTTTCATCATTTTCCACTAAAACTCTTAAGTTACTTAGGGTTGATTTATGAAGGAAGTAGGTGATTTCTTGCCAATTTCTTGATTCCAAGAGCTAATCTTTGTTCCTCATCATCATTAAGCATCATGTTCTTAAATTACTTTCTTGGTTGAAGGCCTTAATCATCTTTCCAATTTCTAGATCTAGAAAGTTTGAAATTCTCTAGAAAATCATAGAAAAATCCTAAAAATATGAAACCAATTTCAATGAGTTAGTTATCATCTCTACTATCATAATCCAAGAGATTGATGCAAACAAAATTTTCCTCCCCATTTATCCCTCCAAGGCCGAACCCTACTTGTGTGGGTGTATGAGGTTTTGCTTATTTTTCTTAGAAAGTGAACTTGTATATCATCTTCCTAGTATGTAAGTATGTTGAATCCAAGTTGTTGTGCTCAAATAAAATCCCTAGCTCATGTTTCTATTAAGGGCCGAAACTGAGTTTTAAAGGAATTGGAGTATTTGATTTCAATTCTTTGTGTTAAACCATTAAACCTATGTCTTAAGTATTAAGGATTATTAATCCAAAGACTTAAGCAATTTAGAAATTTTAGTCACCAAACCCTAGCATGGCCGTGACTTACCTATAGGGGATAAGTGATTTTATTTGCTTTTTTTTTTTGGTTGATAATTATGTTATGTGGTTTGTTGAAGGAGATTGTGTGTGAATCATGTACGTGTGCTGTCAAGGAACCGGAGTGTCGGCGAATGGGTATCATAAGGAAAGATCTTCAAGAGGTAAGGGGAGCTTACCTGAGGGTTTTTGTTTAGATAACCAAACGTTATCTGGGTGTTATCTGTAAATTATCTGTTATGAATTGCTATGGCTTTTAGTTGTTTACTTTTAATTTGCTATATGCTTTGGATGTGATCATAACTGTGATTCATGCAATAATTGTGATGTATGCTATAATGTGCTGTGGTGAAATTATCTGTTGTTGAGTGCTGGATTGTGCAACCTGACATTGGTCAGTGTTTAATTAATTCCGAGGATAAAAGCTTAATAAGCTTATATATTCAATCAAAGAAGTTAAATGGTGAAAATTGGTGTAAAAGTGGAAATGACACTAAATGAGACACCCTGAGGTCCCATTAAAGAAATTGATAGTGTGATTTCACATCATAATTCTTGTACATTTCTGCATGCATTTTCATATAGTTTAGGCATATTTAAATTGATTTCTATTAGTTTTTACCTTGGAACGGGTGAAGCGGTTTCCTGGTGTTGTTTTGCAGGAATTTAAGGAAAAATGCTCAAGATTAGCCATGATGGAGCTTGGATAAAGACAGAGCTTGTCTAACACCCCCCTTGGGGCATTACTTACGTAACACATGCAGAATTTAAATTAAAAGATAATTTGCTGGTGCTTTCGGAAAATAATTTATATAAGTGCATAAGTTTTTGAAATTGGGTATAAAAATTTTGTCACGACTCCTAAGCCTTGATCGGCACACAGGCTTACTATCATAGTATGGCAAGCCTATTTAATTTAGAGAATATACTTGAATAAAAGCTAGTATTTTACGAAAATTTCGACAAAGTCTCCTCTGTAATTCGGACATCCCAGGTAAAAGAACACCAAATTCAACCAGACAGCAATATATAAAAATAATAGTTATAACCATAAGCTTTACAAGACCAAAGAAAACAGCTTAAATTTTCATTCAAAAGATATGCTCTCAGAGTCATAAACATTCCATTTTAAAATAAAGGCTCTCTGAGCCATACTCATACATACTTATCAAAATAATCTAAGTCTCAAAACCCTAAGCTGGTCATTCTAAAAGTTATTCCTGAGGAAAACTCACATGATCACCCCACAATTAAGTACTTCATCAAACCACCATATCTAAGTCTCTGAGTGACTTAGGGAGACTCCTCTGCACCATCTGTACTAAAATACCCAGGGTACAATAGCAAACCAGAAGAAACCTGATATGTTTGTAAGGGTGAGATACCGATAAATGGATATATCACACAACAACCATATACATGATACATACATCACATAATCATATAAGCAGTTAAATCATGCATATACATAACATAACAGTGTTATATGAAAGGGTCTCAAACCCGCACAGTCAACCTTTGAAAATATGCATGGCACTTCAATTATCAGGCTCTAACTTAATCTCCGGAGATCCCAACATCCTCAAAGTGAGTTGATCAGGCTCGATACACCGTCTCATTGGCTAGCTAAGCACAACGATAATACACCGTCTCATTGGCTAGCTAAGCACAACGATAATACACCGTCTCATTGGCTAGCTAAGCACAACGATAATACACCACCTCATTGGCCATTTAGGCACAACGATTATGCACGCCGTTTCATTGTCCATTTAGGCACAACGATACACGTACACCGTCTCATTGTCCAAATTAAGAACAACGATAATACACCGTCACATGATACCTTTCCTGTTAAGGTCTCACGTTAAAACCTTGTCGGGCACGTCTGCCGCAAATGCAAATGTAAAATTTAGTTCTCAATGTTTTCTTTGTGTTCATTCTTTTTCGTTGTCGCAGCTCAAAGCTAACGACTTAATCATCATTTCCCCATCACTGGAAAACTTAGAAACATAGGACACACGGTCCGAATGCTCAATCACAACGCCCGAGACCGATGCACCAGTCCTGGGCTTGTGGTCGTAGAAAACAACTTTCACCTTTAACAACGTTCATCACAACGTGGTTAGGACACACAGTCCACAACAATGAAATCAGAACGCACTGTCCTCGATTTCGAGAATTGGACCCTCAGTCCAGAACATCATGAATAGGACTCCTGGTCCCGAATTAACACTGATCCAAGATCACGTGCATATAACTGAATACTAGAGGCGACGTCTCGCATACTAGATTCTCTTTCTTAAGTACTTATTTTTCGTTCAGTGAAAATTAAATTCAAAACCGAATCCTCGATAACCTATCCAGGCTATCGAAAAGTTTCTAAAATATTTAGGAAAAACCTTTTCATTGAAAATCTTTTATAAAGCATCTTTGAAATACTTTTATCTTTGAAATATTTCCCCCAATAGGATATTGCCAAATAATCTTGAAAGTTTTAACTTGAAGACACATAGTTCGAAAAGGATTTTTCTCTTGTATAACAATAGTTCACCAAAACCATTTCAACATTTAAAACAAGTACTTTAAGTTAATGAGCTTTTGGAAAAGAACACCAATCCCTTCATCTTCAAGGCTTATTAAGGTTTTTAACCCTTATAACAGTTGATCACAGACACAAGTCTGTCTTAGCAAACTTTCAATCAACAGCAGTATATATTATCAGTTTAATGCTAATATCACAGTTGAAAGCAGTTCATCTCAGATATGCATTATAACATTTAGAACAAGTACAGTTCAACATCAGATAATAGCATAACAGTTCAAGTACATTAGATAACCAAGTAAGCTCAATCAACATGTAAATATCCAGTTAATCACATACACACATGCATACAGTTATTGAATATCCCTAGGCAGACTCCCCTTACCTTTGAAGACAAGTAAAGGATCCTCGTCTTAATGCTCACATTAGCTCATATCTACTCAATCAAGCAAGCATAGCCGTGTCAAACGTCTCAGAGAGGGAATCCAACAACGCGCAACAACCAGAAACCAAGAAATCAATTACATATGATCAAACACATATTCTAATTTGATCTAAACACTTTATCTTATTACCAAACAAGGTTATTTTCAAAGAAAATCACGTTTGGAGCTTATGCTTCACAATACCCTTTAAGGAAACTTTGTTTTGATTAAAGGATCATGAAAGAGAACTTGGGAATCATCAATTAAGAGTCCTAATTGCACTAAATCATAATTATTTTCTCAAAAACATACCCAAATTCAAATCAAATCAAATTGGGGGTTTAGGGCTCCTAAATACAATTTGGGGAAAACTCATTTTAATTAAAGAATAATGAAATTGGTTTAGGGAAACACTAATTCACAGTCCTCATTTCATAAAACAAACTTAAATTTCAAGATTAAAATATGAAATCAAAGGGTTAGGGTTTCAAAATCAATTTGGGGCTTTTTGAATATAAATAAAATAGATGAGAGTTCACTCACCCAAGGAGGAAGAAAGAGGTTGCGACGACCAGCCATGGGTGCGGCGGCGTCACGGCGGCTCCGGCAAGATCGCAATGGCGATGGAGTCTTGTAGCAGCCATGGTTCATAAACAAAACTAAGCTTCATGGGAAGGAAAAAGGAGAGCTCAAACCACACCAAAAATGGCAGATCCACCATGGATGGCGACTGGAAGACGTTACCACGGCGGCAGGGACGGCGGAGTGGCCAGAACAGAGCGTACAGCGAGGAGTGATGAACGAAACGCGTTGGAGAAGTCGCATCATCTTCTCTCCTGCGCTAAGCAGCGGCGGACGGCGCTCCCGAGGCGGTGGCACGCGGATGAAGAGATGGAGTAGAAGGCTGCTTGTGGTGGAGAGGAAAAAAGTACGAAGGAAGGAAGAAGAATGTAAGAGAAGAGAGAAAAGAAAAAAAAATTGTTCAAGAGGGGGTTGGGGAGGCGTCGAGTATTAGAGAGAGAGGGGAGATAAAAAGCAAACTTTTTAATTGCTTAGTGAGTAGGTACAAAAATGAGTGATAAATATTAAGCCTAAAAAATAAACATGTTTTTACTTTTTGGAATCTAAAAATAAAGATTGATAAAGATATGATTTTGAAATTCAAATTAGAGTAAAGATTAATAGTTGAACTGATCAACTAAGAAAATACTCGGTCCAAAGTTTAATCTCCGATTAAGGCCAAACCAGTTTATTTTCAACTCTAAAATTAAATTGAATGAAAATATGAAAATGCTTTTCTCTTAATCTTATTATTTAAAATATTTTTCTGTACTGGTAATAATAGTGACAATAATGGCATTTATTGTCTAATAAGCGTGCATTCACTGAAATAAGGCAGTGCTAACGCACCCAATAAAATAATTTGAAGAGAGTAATTTAATTACACAAACTAAACCACATAACAAAATAAACTTAAACATCCAAATAAAATAATTAACCATAGGTGTAAAAACTAGGGTGTTACATTACTACCCCTCTTAAAAAAATTTCGTCCTCGAAATTTCGTAGCTCAAACCTAAACAGGATTTTGTAATCACATCTTAACCCTAAAATCTTACTTTGTATTCTCGTCGCTTCATTCCTTTCATCTACAACTCTATAACAAGATCGATTCTTATGTCATTCTATTTATCCTTTAACTACATCTGAGCCTGAGTTGCACATGATAAACTTCACGCCAAGAACCTAAGAAATTCAATCTTCTTATTGAAATTGAATCTTACCACATCCAACATAGTCTGTTCTCTTCTTAATTCCTCTCGAATCTTTTGCCTACTTCGATTTCATATCCTTCATTTGCCTCTCATTTTCAATTTAGTTCTCAAGCCCCGTTAGTATCCCTGGTTTAAGAAATTTCCCATGCACATCTACCCTATTGTCCAAGGAAAATACACAACTCCTAACAATTCCTCCATCTGAAGATATAGCTCTATCACTTATGCAAGGAAGTGCTTGTATCATATCCGCACTTATCTTATATATCTGCAGCTGAGAAAAGAGATTATAAAATAGAATTTCTCTAAGGTCATAACCCCTAGGAGTTGCACCAAAACAAAGCCAAGAAATCCAGGTGGACACTCCCCAATGACAAATCTTGGATTTTAAAATGTCCAGTTTCTACTATGGATCATCAACCACATATTTACTAGACTAAGACCTCAAAGATTATAAACATTTCGCCATAGTTTATTACACTCGAAAGACACAATCAAAACTTAATCACTTCTTGCCTCAAAATTAGTCCGCTAGCAAAACTTCTTCAACACCTTATCCTCACGACGAACATCAAGTTCAACATTAACTCTACCACATATATCAACTTTCAACCGAAAGCACACAATTATAGTCTTAGTTCCCTTTGGACTCATTCCACCACTCCAAATTATATCATAGTCATTCATTTCAATCTTAAAGAATACGATTACATTCCTCCATGCAACTACAACCAAAAGGAATTACTTCAGTTTGAATTATCCCAAAATCATAATTCTTAAACTTTTCTAACAGCTTAGTTTCACTCAATAACTCCTCTTTACTATTTCCGTTCAGCTTAAGGAAAACTACCATATATTTTTTCCGTTAATCCTCGGACTCACGAAGTCAACATTAACCATAATCGTTGATCACTACTCTAAATTCCTTTAATGATATATCTGCCTCGATCATGATAAGGTCCATTGTAATCATCTCACTCAATGATGTTGAACTTAAGGGTTCTCATAATACCATTCACATCTATACTCTAACAAAACTCCTATCAACTCTGGTTCGTCCTACGATAGAGATGACAAAAATTAAGTACCACACTATCTCCCAACTAACCCGCTAAGGATAGGTCATCTCATTACTTATCCATCCCGCCGAGGATGATCAGTTGGACTTAGCCTCAACTTAGTCCTCAACACTTAAAGTAAACTTAACCGACACACGTTGATAAACTTCCGTTTTTCATCTGAAACGACACTTGAAGATACTCTATGAAGTATAAACAATCCTCTGATACATTATTCGGTTCACTAACACTGCATAGTGGATCTTAACTTGTAAGAAGGGTGTAGACTTCACCAGTCGATCCACGATCACTTGAGTTCAAACAAGACTCATGTAGGCCTTCAGCAAACTCATAACAAGGATTCATGGCAATGCCAATATCTTAACAAGGATAGAAAAGAATTTCATTAATTTGAAGGATACAGGAACATCCAGTATGGAAAAAGATCCTTCCATCAGGTTCGTGGGTGTAAAAATGCATGATCAATACACATTTACAAACATGAATCTAATAAAGTTCATTCTTCCACAAGAATCTTCCAGCGGATTCAAAGAATTAAGTGGTGAATAATGTCTAATCCAAAGAGGATTAATTCTTATTCTTAGTACAAGGAATTTACAAAATGATGACTTTCACCTCTACCAAAAATAGAAGTGACGAAACTAAGTTTCACCAAGAAACTTCTGCTATCACGAAATTATCTGTTATAACTCAAGAAATAGTCATAACCACTTCTCTCAACAAAATGTGAAAGTATCCAGACCAATGGATTCCGTTAAATCAATTCACTCAAATGTCTAATACATCGAGGATTATTTAGAAGTGTGAGTACGACTTCTCACAAACAAAGAAATGAATAACTGGAAATTTATGAATCGGCATAACTAATTCATAAGTCCTGACAGACTGCAAATTAAAATCATAAAATATGTCTGACACGATTCGCAAGGATAATCGAATGTCATATTCGAACCCAAGTAACATTCAAGATCTAAGGTCTCCCAGGACATAAAGCCCTTGGAAAACCATCAAGAAAACATATACTTGTGCGTCAACACACATTGCTTCAACAAGAAACAATTCAAACAAGAGCAAACCAGAGATCACACAACAAAAACTTAACAGACCTATTCGCCAAAGATCCCGAAAGACTCGACCAGCTTTGATACCACCCTGTAACACCCCCCCTTGGGGCATTACTTACGTAACACATGCGGAATTTAAATTAAAAGATAATTTGTTGGTGTTTTCGGAAAATAATTTATATAAGTGCATAAGTGTCTGAAATTGGCTATAAAATTTTTGTCACGACTCCTAAGCCTTGATCGGCACACAGACTTACTATCATAGTATGGCAAGCCTATTTAATTTAAAGAATATACTTGAATAAAAGCTAGTATTTACGAAAATTTCGACAGAGTCTCCTCTGTAATTCGGACATCCCAGGTAAAAGAACACCTGCTAAAATAATTACATTTTCACTCCAGAATTTCAATTACACCAAATTCAACCAGACAGCAATATATAAAAATAATAGTTATAACCATAAGCTTTACAAGACCAAAGAAAACAACTTAAATTTTCATTCAAAAGATATGCTCTCAGAGCCATAAACATTCCATTTTAAAATAAAGGCTCTCTGAGCCATACTCATACATACTTATCAAAATAATCTAGGTCTCAAAACCCTAAGCTGGTCATTCTAAAAGTTATTCCTGAGGAAAACTCACATGATCACCCCACAATTAAGT
Source organism: Sophora flavescens (assembly GCA_030762895.1). Lineage (NCBI taxonomy): Eukaryota > Viridiplantae > Streptophyta > Magnoliopsida > Fabales > Fabaceae > Sophora > Sophora flavescens. The sequence continues at coordinate 143,035,142 of CM061065.1, forward strand.
ACTTCATCAAACCACCATATCTAAGTCTCTAAGTGACTTAGGGAGACTCCTCTACACCATCTATACTAAAATACCCAGGGTACAATAGCAAACCAGAAGAAACCTGATATGTTTGTAAGGGTGAGATACCGAAAAATGGATATATCACACAACAACCATATACATGATACATACATCACATAATCATATAAGCAGTTAAATCATGCATATACATAACATAACAGTGTTATATCAAAGGGTCTCAAACCCGCACAGTCAACCTTTGAAAATATGCATGGCACTTCAATTATCAGGCTCTAACTTAATCTCCGGAGATCCCAACATCCTCAAAGTGATTTGATCAGGCTCGATACACCGTCTCATTGGCTAGCTAAGCACAATGATAATACACCATCTCATTGGCTAGCTAAGCACAACGATACTACACCGTCTCATTGGCTAGCTAAGCACAACGATAATACACCGTCTCATTGGCTAGCTAAGCACAATGATAATACACAATCTCATTGGCTAGCTAAGCACAACGATAATACACCATCTCATTGGCTAGCTATGCACAACGATAATACACCGTCTCATTGGCTAAGCACAATGATAATACACCGTCTCATTGGCTAGCTAAGCACAACGATAATACACCGTCTCATTGGCTAGCTAAGCACAACGATAATACACCGTCTCATTGGCTAGCTAAGCACAACGATAATACACCACCTCATTGGCCATTTAGGCACAACGATTATGCACGCCGTTTCATTGTCCATTTAGGCACAACGATACACGTACACCGTCTCATTGTCCAAATTAAGAACAACGATAATACACCGTCACATGATACCTTTCCTGTTAAGGTCTCACGTTAAAACCATGTCGGGCACGTCTGTCGTAAATGAAAATGTAAAACATTTAGTTCTCAATGTTTTCTTTGTGTTCATTCTTTTTCGCTGTCGCAGCTCAAAGCTAACTACTTAATCATCATTTCCCTATCACTGGAAAACTTAGAAGCATAGGACACACGGTCCGAATGCTCAATCACAACGCCCGAGACCGATGCACCAGTCATGGGCTTGTGGTCGTAGAAAACAACTTTCACCTTTAACAACGTTCATCACAACGTGGTTAGGACACACAGTCCACAACAATGAAATCAGAACGCACTGTCCTCGATTTCAAGAATTGGACCCTCAGTCCAGAACATCATGAATAGGACTCCTGGTCCCGAATTAACACTGATCCAAGATCACGTGCATATAACTGAATACTAGAGGCGACGTCTCGCGTACTAGATTCTCTTTCTTAAGTACTTATTTTTCGTTCAGTGAAAATCAAATTCAAAACCGAATCCTCGATAACCTATCCAGGCTATCGGAAAGTTTCTAAAATATTTAGGAAAAACTTTTCTTTGAAAATCTTTTATAAAGCATCTTTGAAATACTTTTATCTTTGAAATATTTCCCCCAATAGGATATTGCCAAATAATCTTGAAATTTTTAACTTGAAGACACATAGTTCGAAAAGGATTTTTCTCTTGTATAACAATAGTTCACCAAAACCATTTCAACATTTAAAACAAGTACTTTAAGTTAATGAGCTTTTGGAAAAGAACACCAATCCCTTCATCTTCAAGGCTTATTAAGGTTTTTAACCCTTATAACATTTGATCACAGACACAAGTCTGGCTTAGCAAACTTTCAATCAACAGCAGTATATATTATCAGTTCAATGCTAATATCACAGTCGAAAGCAGTTCATCTCAGATATGCATTATAACATTTAGAACAAGTACAGTTCAACATCAGATAATAGCATAACAGTTCAAGTACATTAGATAACCAAGTAAGCTCAATCAACATGTAAATATCCAGTTAATCACATACACACATGCATACAGTTATTGAATATCCCTAGGCAGACTCCCCTTACCTTTGAAGACAAGTAAAGGATCCTCGTCTTAATGCTCACATTAGCTCATATCTACTCCATCAATCAAGCATAGCCGTGTCAAACGTCTCAGAGAGGGAATCCAACAACGCGCAACAACCAGAAACCAAGAAATCAATTACACATGATCAAACACACATTCTAATTTGATCTAAACACTTTATCTTATTACCAAACAAGGTTATTTTCAAAGAAAATCACGTTTGGAGCTTATGCTTCACAATACCCTTTAAGGAAACTTTGTTTTGATTAAAGGATCATGAAAGAGAACTTTGGAATCACCAATTAAGAGTCACAATTGCACTAAATCATAATTATTTTCTCAAAAACATACCCAAATTCAAATCAAATCAAATTGGGGGTTTAGGGCTCCTAAATACAATTTGGGGAAAACTCATTTTAATTAAAGAATAATGAAATTGGTTTAGGGAAACACTAATTCACAGTCCTAATTTCATAAAACAAACTTAAATTTCAAGATTAAAATATGAAATCAAAGGGTTAGGGTTAGGGTTTCAAAATCAATTTGGGGCTTTTTGAATATAAATAAAATATATGAGAGTTCACTCACCCAAGGAGGAAGAAAGAGGTTGCAACGGCCAGCCATGGGTGCGGCGACGTCACGGCGGCTCCGGCAAGATCGCAGTGGCGATGGAGTCTTGTAGCAGCCACGGTTCATAAACAAAACTATGCTTCATGGGAAGGAAAAAGGAGAGCTCAAACCACACCAAAAATGGCAGATCCACCATGGATGGCGACTGGAAGACGTTACCGCGGCGGCAGGGACAGCGGAGTAGCCAGAACAGAGCATACAGCGAGGAGTGATGAACGAAACGCGTTGGAAAAGTCGCATCATCTTGTCTCCTGTGCTAAGCAGCGACGGACGGCGCTCCCGAGGCGGTGGCACGCGGCTGAAGAGATGGAGTAGAAGGCTGCTTGTGGTGGAGAGGAAAAAAGTACGAAGGAAGGAAGAAGAATGTAAGAGAAGAGAGAAAAGAAAAAAAAAACTGTTCAAGAGGGGGTTGGGGAGGCGTCGAGTATTAGAGAGAGAGGGGAGACAAAAAGCAAACTTTTTAATTGATTAGTGAGTAGGTACAAAAATGAGTGATAAATATTAAGCCTAAAAATAAACATGCTTTTACTTTTTGGAATCTAAAAATAAAGATTGATAAAGATATGATTTTGAAATTCAAATTAGAGTAAAGATTAATAGTTGAACTGATCAACTAAGAAAATACTCGATCCAAAGTTTAATCTCCGATTAAGGCCAAACCAGTTTATTTTCAACTCTAAAATTAAATTGAATGAAAATATGAAAATGCTTTTCTCTTAATCTTATTATTTAAAATATTTTTCTGTACTGGTAATAATAGTGACAATAATGGCATTGATTGTCTAATAAGCGTGCATTCACTGAAATAAGGCAGTGCTAACGCACCCAATAAAAAAATTTGAAGAGAGTAATTTAATTACTCAAACTAAACCACATAACAAAATAAACTGAAACATCCAAATAAAATAATTAACCATAGGTGTAAAAACTAGGGTGTTACAGCTTGAAAAGTGAAGAAAATGACCCAAATAGAGCCCATCACGGCCTAGCCGTGATGACAATCACGACCGTGATCGAGCAATAATTGAGAAGAAAGAAGGCAAAAGTCAGAAGCTGTCACGGCCTAGCCGTGATGCCCATCACGGCCGTGACATGTTAATTGAGTCAGAACCCTCCTAGGCAGAATCTGTCACGGCCTAGCCGTGATGCCCATCACGGTCGTGACGACCAATTGGTGGAGGCAGAAGCTATCACGGTCTACCCGTGATGAGTGTCACGGCCGTGAAAAACATATTTTGAAAGCGTGCCAAGGTAGAAAGAGTCACGGCCTAGTCGTGATGGCCATCACGGCCGTGACGCGAATCCTGATCTATAAAGAGGCACGAGCAGAACAGAAGAAAATAGTTTTTGAAACCCTCACACTCTCTCTGAACCAGGGGCAGCTGCACAAGGATCCCATGGAGTCTCTTCTAATCTTCATCTTTATTTCTTTGATTTTGGCTTTGATCATGAGTAGCTAAACTCCCATTGTTGGGATTAGATGTAGCTATTTCTGAATTCTCCATGTATTTGACTTGATCTTGTAATACAGTTTTTGCTTCATTTTGAGTGAATGATTTCCATGCTCAATGCTTGTTGTGGCGTGATCCCCCATGACTTGATTATTGTTTTGGTATGCAATTGGAAAATTCGTATTAGAACTAGAACTGAAATCAACCACCTAGTAAACCTTGTATCTAGGAATGGATTTAGGTTTATTAGCAATCGTGTAATCCCTAATCATCATGCAAATCCATTAATCTAGGCCACCTAAGGAATTTGGGTCTATTAGTGGATTTAGGTTCTTGTCATCTGAGGAATCAGGACTTGAGTAATCTAGTGGATTGATTGTCATATTTGAAGTAGAAACTGTTTACTAGTCATTTCATTGCATGGGGATGAAGTTTAGTGAACCTAATCCCAACATCTTTTATATATATATATTTGAAGAATCCTTTTAACTGCCTTCCAAGTGTTCGACATAAATTCTCAAAGAACTTTTCCTCTGATTTTGTTTGTTTTGAGCTAGATAATTAGTATAGAACTCCCTTCAATCCAAATATCCGCTTAGATAGTAATTGATTCGGTACGTGCTAGTACATGTCACTGTCCTCGTGGGAACGATAAACGGTCTCACCACCGTATTACTTGTACGACTAGGTATACTTGGCTAGATCCGTTCCAACAAGTTTTTGACACCGTTGCTGGGGATTGTGTTTCAATATTAGCATATCCATTTCGGTTACTAATTTAAGCAAAAAAAAATCTATTCTATGTCATATTTTTCTGTTTTGTTTTGCTGTCATTTTTTCTGGTTTGTTTGCTGTTTCTGTTTGCTGACATTTACTGCTAACACTCTTGGTTGCTAGACTGTTTGTGCATGCGAGGTATGTAATATCCTTTCCCAAGGGTAATTTAGTCTTTTCATTTTACTTTTCCATGGGTGTGTTTGAATCCTTTTATATTTCTTAAATGTGAAATTGTGTGGTTGATTTATTTAGTGAGGTTAATTAATTGTGAGTTGAAATGGAATGAAAATATTATTTTTATTTTACTATCAACCACATTCCCACTTATTTTAAACCAACTTATCTACCTCTATCCTAAAATCTCCCTAAGTGACCAATACTCTTCAAGGACATCTAACCTCCATTGGTCAACTCTTTTCCTTCCCTTTCACTCTTTTATTCTTGGCAAAAACAAGGTGGAATTGTTTTCCCCTTCTTTCCCTAAGGCCAACAAGAAAAAAGATCATACACACTACAACATAATAGACTTTTAATAACGCACCTTTAATAGCATTTCCGTGTGGAAATGCTATTAAAAGTGATGGGGGACTTTTAATAGCGTTTCCCTAAGGGAAACGCTATCTTAGGTATCACCTAAGATAGCGTTTCCGTGTGGAACCGCTATTAAAAGTGTCACTTAGGAAAAGATAGCGGTTCCATAAGGAAACGCTATCTTAGGTGATACCTAAGATAGCGTTTCCTTCAGGAAACGCTATCTTAGGTATCACCTAAGATAGCGTTTCCTGTAGGAAACGCTATCTTAGGTCTTCCCAGTAAAATTAGACGCGCGCTCGGCCTTCCCTCTCTGTTTCTTCCTTATTTTCATTCTACTGTTTCCTTCCCTCTGCATGCCATCTCTTTTTTCTTCCCTCACCTTCGCCATTGCTCGCCGCCGCTGCTACTCCGAAAGAGAAAGAACTTAAATCATACCATTGTAGTTTTAGTTTCACACTTTCATAGTTTAGAGAGAAAGTGTGTGTGTGTTCTGTGGAGTGGAAGATAACTGAAGCTCTAGAAGGAGACAACACAAGGAAGAAGAGTGGAAACAAAGGGATACCCATTGTTTTTCTTCTTCATTACAATAGTGGGTTGGTGTTCCTTCTGCTTATTATGCTTGTTGTTCCTTCTTATTGCCCTTTTGGGTGCATCTCTCTTTGTTTCACCATTTTACATTTTGCTTGTTTAGATTCTTTTTTTGTGTTTTGTTTTTTACTCTTTGTGGCATTTTTTGGGTTCTATTATTTCTCTCTATCAGTTGTTACGTATTGTCCTTTTTAAGACATTGGATTTCTGGATTCCTGCCTCTATATGAATAAATGTCAATTTTTTGTTTTTGTTTTTTAGTTGATTGCTAGTGAAGTCATGTCTTCTGAGTGCTGAGCTTCATTAATACCTTGCAAGGTGAAGCTTCTTGCTCAGAAGTTTGTATTTTTAGGCTGTCTTAGTAATGAGTCATTGAGGCTTTGATGATTATATCCCAAAAGCTAAAATTTCACCATTTCATGATTTTTTTCTACGAGAAGCTGTTTATTTCCCATTTCTCAATTCAATTTTCAAACTCGAATAACATAAGCTCCTCTGCATTGAGCCATATCCGGAATGGTTAATAGATTTTGTATGGTTGATTATGGTTATGATTTCTAATGCCGGAGGGTTCAAACTACAATTGGCTTCATGTGTAGTTTTGTATGTCAATTTAATGTTTAATGCTGTTTGTGCTTGATGCGACCCACACTATAGAGCAAAGTAGTGCTTGATTTTTAAATATGATTAAGTCTCATACAAATAGCTTCACACTCGGCTCAAGGTCGTGACACGATCACAGGGCGCATTCCCGGTTGAACCCAGTTCCAAGTTTGCAGCTTTAGTGGAACCCACTTCCAAGTTCACAGTCTGTGTTCAGGTGATTTTCTATCATTTACAAATTTTATTTCCGGACATTCTTAATATTTGTGGGAGTGTGTTTTTATCCAAGTTCACAGTCTGTGTTCAAGGTTTTATTTTACTTGCTCTTTAATTTTCGGTTTGATTGGTGTTGAATGGAATGTGACTTGTTTGTGTGTCAATCATTATTTGAAAATATGAATATGGATTGACGGATTATTTGTATGCATTTTGAACCTAATGCTTCTTTGGTATCCTGTTTTGTTTTGTTTCAATGTTTTTCGGAATGTGAAGAATGGGTTCATATGTTTGTTTTTGTTGCTTCAGTTTGTTGATCCTTTCCCTTTATATATCATTTAATTTAATGTTCAGTGCTAAGGTGCCGCGTTTAAAGGCAACCAACATTAAATGGATTCAGATACAGGTATATTTGCAAAAACTTAATGCGCAATTAGATAAAAAAAACTATATTGATTTACTATTTTATTTTTTATAGTGCCCAAGACAACCCAACAGTACAGATTGTGGGTACTATGTCATGCGTTTCATGAAGGAGACTATCTTGCAGAACCAAGTTAAAATACCAATGGCGGTATGTTGTTTACTTAGCTTTTAACTGTGACTGTTCAAATGTTTTAGCAATTGTAACTTATTTTATTTAATTTTTATGTCGCAGTACTTCCCTGACTTCAAATGCTCCACATACTCCACTGCTCAGCTATCTGAAGTCAAGGAAGAGTGGTGTCGCTATATTGTTGAAAAGTTCGTTTGATTATGTCAAATTGATCACAGTAGTTGCAGCAATAATCATTGGTATGTGAATAATGCTTTATATTTATCAACCCCAAACTATCTATGTATTTGTTTTTCCTTGGTACATGCCTTCGAGTTGATGTGCCGCTGCTAGGAGAAAATAAGTTCAAACTTATTATTTTTGTTACACTTTGTTAATGCTTGATTTGAATTTTGTTTTTTGCTACAGTAGTATTTACCTAATTAGTCTCTTTGTATCCCAATGTAACAGGTTAGTCTTTGTGGTGGAAATGCAGTATGTATGCTACAGAGTCTTTGGATCACATTTCGACACATTACTTTGGTGTTGTCTTGGTCTCATGAAAAACAAACAGAAGCTGTAAATGTAGATTAATTGTAGATGTATGTTGGTTTTTTGTTTTTGGTTTCTTAAGGATTGAGATCTGGTATATTTGCTGCACTTTTTTTTTGTATTACTCGTGTGAATTTGAATACTTTAGAAAAGCAGTGGTGTACTTATATCTGGTTATATATATATATATAGTTGCTGTATAGAGTGTTGCACTTTGATTGTATAGTTCTTGGTTTCCTGCACAAACACATGCAAGTCTTTGCATTGAACACTTATATTTTGAACACATTTTGAACAATTGTGTTGATTGCAACAATTGTGGTTTTTTTTGTGTAAATATGCAGGAATAATGGATGTAAAAGTTAAGAAATAAAATTAAAAAAAAAAAGGGGCTTTAGATAGCGTTTCCTTGTACAAACGCTATCTAAAGTCTGACTTTAGATAGCGTTTGTACAAGGAAACGCTATCTAATGTCTGACTTTAGATAGCGTAAGTGTACAAACGCTATCTAAAGTCAGACTTTAGATAGCGTTTGTATAAGGAAACGCTATCTAAAGTCTGACTTTAGATAGCGTTTCCGTGTACAAACGCTATCTAAAGTCACCTATTAATAGCAGTTCCTAAATGCTATCTTTGCTAACGAGTTTTAATAGCGGTAGAATAGATAGCGGTTACAAACGCTATTAAAAGGCATACGGAAACGCTATCTAAAGTCTAATCTGTTGTAGTGTACACCTTCCCCTTCCTTCTTCAATATTTCAACCAGATTTCAGCCTCATCAAGAACAACTCCTCTCCTCCCCATTCTCCCTCATCAAGAACAACTCCTCTCCTCCCCATTCTCCTCACAAATTTCAGCCTTACCCACACACCATTTCTATCCTCATTCCCTTCTTCATTCTTCCTAAAACTCTCATAAACCTATACCAAATTTCCTTCTAACCTTCTACCTCACAATTTCAACTCATCAAATACCTAAATCAAGCAAAATGAACAACATGCAAGACCTCTAGAATTTTGAAAATAGGAGCACAAATCAGATTAGGGAAGAAGCACAAGGAGATCAACACTCACCACTTTGAATCTACCACTTGGTTATGTGAGTTTTGTTGTTTGTAACATTGGGTAACCATAAATCCCAATTTCTTCTTAATTGTTCTAATTGTTTGTGTAAAGCCTATTCTGATCTGTTTTATGCTTGTTAACTTTTGGGTTTTGATTTTTTCATGTTAATCAGAGGTGGTTTTTGATAAAAAAAATTGATAAGGGGCTCTTAAATCCTTCAACCCGTAATGCACCCTTGTTAGTGTTTTATCCATAACTTCCTCCATAGGGCTTGTTTCGAAGTGATCTTTGTACCATAAGAAAATATACTTGTTTTACTTCGAAATAGGCTTTGTAACGATTCAATTTCATTGATTATCAAGGGAGAAAAATAACATGCAATCTTCTGTTTGTCCTGGAGACTCTGTGCTGACACTGTCTTAGTATTTTAATTGTAGAAAACTGTAAAAATATTGGATTGACTTGATTCCTACTTTAATAGAAAATAGATATAAGTTTAAACAATATAGGATTTTGAAATATTCAATTTCATTGATTATCAAGGGAGAAAAATAACATGCAATCTTCTGTTTGTCCTGGAGATTCTGTGCTGACACTATCTTAGTATTTAAATTGTAGAAAACTGTAAATATATTGGATTTACTTGATTCCTGATTTAATATAAAATATATAAAATTTTTAACAATACAGGCTTCGTAAAGATTCAATTTCATTGATTATCAAGGGAGAAAAATAACATGCAATCTGTTGTTTGTCCTGGAGACTCTGTGCTGACACTGTCTTAGTATTTAAATTATATAAAACTTTAAATATATTGGATTGACTTGATTCCTGATTTAATAGAAAATAGATAGAATTTTTAACAATATAGGCTTTGGAACGATTCAATTTCATTAAGTATTGAATGATACAAATGATATTTAATTTTCTGCTTGTACTGATAATTCTGAACTGGAACTGTCTTAATATTTAAATTGTATTAAATTGTCCAAATATCGGTTTAAGTTGACTCATGTTCTAATAGAAAGTAGACAGAATTTGTAACAACCCAGGCTTTGGATTTTTTGAATTTGAGTTGGTATTGGTGTAGGAATCTCCATTTCAATTTACTAAAGATTCAGCTACTAGTTTTCAAATTTGATAACACTTGAATTTTTGCATGATCCTTCTTGGTTTGGGACACTTGAGATTGGTTATAATGTATTGTCAACATGCTTAGTTTTGACTAGTGTTGTATGAACTCCTAACTGTTTGGGATTAGAAGTTCAGATTGTGGAATAAATGGTGGGAATGGTAACTTTAGTCATTATCCTCCAAATTGTGATAAATTAAGTTTTATTGAATTGATGGCTTAGGTTTTTGCTGTAAGTTCACTCTTGATGTCCTAACTGTGTTTGGATTATTTCTCTTAATCAAAATAAAGTGAAGTATAGCAGGGCATTAAAAATCTATAATGGTCTATATTTTGGTGAGATAATTGTTTCAGAACCAAATTAGCCATTAAGGCCACATAAGTAATTATGGGTGAGTTATGTTTTTGTAAGTCCTTCAATTTCTTGAAGGCTAGGATATGCATGGTACTAGGAATTAAGGGACGCCTGATTGTTGTCATAGAGCTCTGACTGCCATATCAATAATCTATTAAACTAGAATACTACAAGTCCCTCACACTTGAAGTTATCTAGTAAATGTTTTAAGTTAAAGTGCCCATGCTCATACTCATTTTGAGTTGTTTATTTGAATTTATTTGTTTATATATGTATGTATATCCTTGCTTGAAGCAAAGCTCACTGAGAATTATTTTTCTCACTAGGCTCTCTATTGTTTCAGATAAGCAGGTTTAGGTCCTTCGAAGGATTAAGGAGATAAAGATGGAATTTCTTTAACTCAATATGTTTCATGGGAGCCTTAATATGTAACTGTTGGCTTCATAAACTGATTAAATGAAGTCCGAGAGTAGTTGCTTGTGTAAAGATTTTCTTTTCATTTTTTTTTAGTTTGTAAGGTTATGTGTGACCATTATGTTAAGACTATTTTTATGACTATCATTGTAATGTGGATGTCTTGTGTTTTCTTTTGAGACACTCAGTTAAGGCATTACATTTTTGGTATCAGAGCAGTTCGATCTAATTGAACTGTGGATAGTTTTACATAGTATCGTTGTGCTTGAATTTCCCATTTATTTTTCTAAATGCCAACTTACTAAGTATTAAGCCTGATCAACTTGATATTGGTATATGGTATGCATAATCATGAGTGAGGAAACTACAGGCCGCGGAGGAAGAGGCACAGGAAGAGGTGCTCCTGAGTGGTTGGATGAGTTTATGCAGGTCGTACGGGACCAGACTATGGCTACTAATAATCTTCTCCATCACCAAACTCAAGTTGGAGGACTAGCACCACCTCAGGATGAGACCAACCGTATTTTCTTCCAATTTCTCAAACTTGACCCACCTGCTTTCTCCGAGATTAAACATGCTCTGGATGCTTATCATTAGATAGAAGCAATGGAGCAGATTTTTGAGATTGTACAGTGTACCGAGGAACAAAAGGTTTCTTCTGCCACTCATTTCCTAAAGAAGGAAGCTGCAAATTGGTGGAAGGGCATGAAGTCTCACATGACCGTTGTGGGGACACCCTTGGATTGGGAGCATTTCCAAGGGGTTTTTCTTAACAAATATATTCTCTTCAACCTCAGGAAACAGAAAGAAAGAGAATTAATGGAACTAAAGCAAGGGAACATAACATGTCGGTAGCTCAATATGTAGCAAAATTTAAAGATTTGGCAAGACATGCTTCGCAGGCAAGTTACGCTCCAAATGAAGAATGGAAGATAGATCAGTTTCGTTGGGGCTTGAGAGCTGATATCAAGAATTGTTTGGCTCAGACCAGATTTACTGAATACCCTACCATTGTCCAACAAGCTTATGTGGTGGAAGAAAGTTTGCAAGAATTAGAAGTGGAGAATCAGAAGAAATGGCTTAAGAATAAGAATGAAGGTAACAGCACCGGCAACTCAAAGTAAAAGGGAGTTTGGATAAAGGTAAGCAAGTGCAGACATCTAACTCTCCCAGAAGAGTCGGATGCCCAAAATGTGGGAAGAAACATGGTGGGGAGTGCTTGGCTGGTCAGAATGTTTGCTATTCTTGCAAGCAGCCGGGACACTTTTCCCCGTCTTGTCCTCTCTTGAAAAAGAAGGGAGTTGCCATTCCTGGTAACCGATCCTCTGGAAGAGCTTTCACTCTCAGTGGTAAGAAAGCTAAGGGAAAAGATGGTCTGATAAAAGGTACCGGCCTCCTTAACCAAGAATATGTTGTTATTCTTTTTTATTCTGGGGCAACCCATTCTTTTGTCTCTTGTGAATGTGCTTTACGTCTACAACTGTCTTTATCCTCTCTACCATACCCTTTATCTGTGTCTACCCCTGCAGAGGGCAGCATTGAAACTTCTCTTGTTTGTGAAAATTGTATACTGGAAATATCCAATAGGGTGTTTCTAGTTAACTTGTTTTGCTTGCCCCTAAAAGATCTAGATGTCATTTTAGGTATGGATTGGCTATCAGCCAATCAAGTTGTACTAAATTGTCCAGAAAAGTCTATAATTTTCCTATCTCCGGGAGAAAATCCCAAAGAGATATGTCCTTCCTTGTTTGCTAGTGTGTCACAAATTAACCAATGCCTAAATAGTGGGGAACCCATGTTCATGTGTATACTTTCTTCAAGTTCTAAGGAAAATGTGGATGTCGCAACTATCCCTGTAGTGAGTGAATTCATAGATGTCTTTCCAGAAGACATACTCTCCCTACCTCCTGAAAGGGAGATTGAATTCTCCATAGATTTGGTTCCTGATGCGGGACCAATATCTATTGCACCCTATAGAATGTCCCCTTTGGAATTAAAGGAACTTAAGGCTCAATTAGAAGATTTAATAGCAAAGCAATTCATTCGACCTAGTGCCTCTCCTTTGGGTGCGCCTGTTCTGTTGGTTAAGAAAAAAGAAGGGAGTATGAGGAACTGTGTGGATTACAGACAGCTTAATAAGATAACCATTAAAAATAAGTATCCGCTACCCCGAATAGATGACCTGTTAGATCAGCTTAGAGGAGCCTCGGTATTCTCAAAAATTGATCTGAGGTCGGGATATCACCAAATAAGGATTAAGTCTTAAGATATATCCAAGACGGCGTTTAGAACCCGATATGGGCATTACGAGTATCTAGTTATGCCTTTTGGCTTCACGAATGCTCCAGCGATCTTCATGAACTACATGAACCGCATCTTTCGACCCTTCTTGGATGAGTTTGTCGTGGTTTTCATTGATGATATCCTTATCTATTCCAAGAGTTTCCAAGAGCATGAAGAACACCTTAGGATTGTCTTGCAAATACTCCGAGAAAAGAGGTTGTTTGCTAAGCCAGAAAAGTGTGAATTTTGGCTGACTGAAGTGAAGTTTTTAGGACATGTAATTTCACAAGAAGGGGTAGCAGTAGACCCCAGTAAGGTTGATGCTGTCCTTAATTGGGAAAGACCTAAGAACATTACCGAGGTTAGGAGTTTTCTAGGTTTGGCAGGATATTACCGAAGGTTTATAAGGGGATTTTCACAGTTAGCGCTACCCTTAACCCGCTTAACTCGCTTAACCCGCAAGGGTAATCCTTTAGAGTGGGATAAAAAGTGTGAAAAGAGTTTCCTTGAACTCAAAGCCCGTTTGACCTCGGCTCCTGTGTTGACCATTCCAGACCCAGCCTTAGGATTTGAAGTTTATAGTGATGCATCCTTAAAAGGCTTAGGATGTGTTTTGATGCAGAATAGGCAGGTAGTGGCTTATGCCTCTCGTTAGTTGAGACCTCATGAAGAAAACTATCCTACCCATGACCTGGAGTTAGCAGCCATAGTTTTTTCTCTAAAGATATGGAGACATTATCTTTATGGAGCAAAATTCGAAGTATTTAGCTATCATAAGAGCTTGAAGTATCTTTTTGATCAGAGGGAACTTAACATGAGACAGAGGAGGTGGATGGAGTTCCTCAAGGATTATGAGTTTGATTTGAAGTACCACCTAGGAAAGGCAAATGTAGTAGCAGATGCTTTAAGCCGGAAGTCTCTTCACGTCTCATCCATGATGTTACATGAGTTGAAACTATTGTAACATTTCCGTAACTTAAACCTAAATGTTATTGTGGGTCCCAATAGCATTTATTTGAGCCACCTTAAGATCAATTGTGATTTTAGAACTCAAATTAGACATGCTCAACTTCGGGACGAGGACCTACAAGATAGGAAGAATCAACTTGGCTTCTCCGAAGCCAGGGATGGAACCCTCATCTTTCATGAGAGAATATGCATTCCAAATGATGAAGAGATTAAAAGACAAGTGTTAGAGGAAGCCCATAAGAGTAGTTTTTCAATACATCCTGGTTTTACTAAGATGTATCAAGACCTTTGAAAGATGTACTAGTGGCGAGGAATGAGGAATGATGTTGCCAAATTTGTCTCTCTCTGTTTAGTGTGTCAAAAGGTCAAGATTGAGCATCAACGACCCTCAGGCATGCCCCAACCTTTAGAAACACTAGTGCAATAAGTGCTTTTTACGTCAGTTAAAATTGATTTTTTACGTCAGAATACTGACTGACGTAAATACAGCTGACGTTAATAGTTAATATTTTAACGTCAGTTGAGAACTGACGTTAAATATAAAACTATTAACGTCAGTTCTTTAACACAACTGACGTTAATTTTGTAAAAATTAACGTCAGTTGTTTAAACAACTGACGTTAAACATAAAACTATTAACGTCAGTTCTTTAAGACAACAGACGTTAATTTTGTTAAAACTAACGTCAGTTGTTATAAAGAACTGACGTTAAAGGTTTTAATTTTAACGTCAGTTGTTTATTACAACTGACGTTAATAGTGTACTGTATATTTTATAAAATACTATTAACGTCAGTTGTTTGATACAACTGACGTTAATAGATTTTTTTTTAAATTCAGTTTTAAAATATCACTCCCCTCAGCTATCCCTGCACTCAGTAAATATCCCAGTAACACAGAATATCACACACATTACAGAATTGCAAAGGAAAAATGGAACAATGGGGGGACTTAAAACCAAAACCCATGTATAGGAAAAACAAAACTATCTACAAGTGTGTATATATATATATATATATATATAGATATATATATATATATATATATATATATATATATATATATATATATAAATTTTAGTCTCCAATGTCTAAAAACAAAACTACCAATCTAAGGATATATATATACATGTTATTAATTAGTTTCTAAAGTCTAACAAAAAAACTATTCATCTAAGTAGTGCGGAGGTATCTTGTCAATTCCTTTTTCAGTCGCATACTTGAAGAAGAATTCAGCGAAGTGCATCCTCAAGTCTCTTAACTCATCTTCTTTAATAGGCGATTGGTCATTAAATGCCTACACACGTTCAAATAATAACAATAACATCAATGCAAGTCATCTTCAAAACTATAAAATATAATTTAACAAGTTGTTTAAATATTACCTTATTCCATCCATCTATAATATATGCGGAGACTATGTTCAGCATATGAAGCGTCACATAATAGTCGCACGACCACCCGTCAATTTGAAATCGAGACTACCAATAAAATTAATTTCAACGTCAGTTGAATATACATATAAATTAGTAATTATAATATTAATTATTTGATAAATAAACTACCAAACCTTGAGGATGTTCCATATAGGATTTGCTTTAGCCTTAGAAGTCCTACTTCTCCCCTTGGCGCAACTTATACTACTCGCCTTCAGCGCGCTATCATAAACAAATAATCATGTCGATCAATTAAAAAATTCATATATCATGTGTGTAATAAACTAAAAACAACTGATATTAAAACTTAAATTAAATTTAAGATTAGTTACTTACTTATTTACAGCTTCCAACACCACATGTGGCGGCTGTTAGTGGAGAGAGCAAAAGAATATGACAGTATGCCTAGATGGGTGAAGTACAAACAACTGCCAATGGTTTTTCATACAGTAGGGAGCCAGACATAATTCTTTCTGATTACCTCCCAACAAGTTCCCTAAGTATTTACTCAATGCATCGCCAGCAAAGAAATCGGGCAGAAGGATTGACGGATCTAAGAAGCCGTAAACTGATGCAATGCCCTTATCAAGCTGAAGACGATGGAGATACCTAAGATATGAAAAGGTGTGGATGTTAATTAAATAATATATATATTGAAATTAAAATAAATTATTAAATGGAAAAATACCAAAAATAAATAAGTTATAAAATTAAAATTAACTTACGTGCACCAGAGACTCAAAACTGTGTTGGCCATCCAGACGTTATTTCTGCAGGCGTTCCTAAGATCGTCACGACAGAAGAGAAATATCCTCCATTGATCTAGGCGTGCCACCCATCCATCGTGCTCCAATGGACATTAAAAAATTTCAAACGCATAATCCTCACCAAGTGAGAACAAACGAGTGATAGGTGACAGCGAAATCGACGTCGACTTGGCCTTCAGTTTAGGAAAAATAAATAATTAAAAAACAAAGTAATTATTTGACTAATTTGGACATTAATAATGAATACATACCTTTGTTAACATTTTGAGCTCACATCGTTTGAAGTCCAACTCAAGCTCACGCCTTTTCATTTCCAACTCATGCTCATGGCGTTGGACTTCGAACTCCCGCTCCGTAGCTGCTAACTCATCGTCCTCCACATGTGCCCTACTATAACTCTCTTTTGTGCTCACATGTGAAGGGTTGGCATGCCCTGCGGTGTCCTGGGATGTACCGACGGAGGAAATCTCTCTAGCAAGCGCCTGCTTGAATTCTGGGTTGGATATTAAGCTTTGCATCAGATGTGTCGTAATAGCTGGGTTGGACATGAGGTGCTGAGTAATGTCAGCCAAAATTGATGCTTCATCGACCACCCGCTTTCGTGAAGCAGACTTGCCATAATATTCTTTGATGGTCACGTTCCCAGGAACACCGAGAACCCGACCAGGATGGTCTTTCTTGCCTAGAGCAGTCATCAAGACGTCCCGCCGTCCAGAAAGGACGAATGAGCCCTGGGAGGATTGTGCTTTTAGATCCATCTACAATGAAAAAAAATGAAAAAACGTGCAAGTGAAAAGTGTTACAAATATCTATACAAATATCAATTGAAATCAAGTTAATTATTTACTTACAATCTTATCTTCCACTTCGCGAGTGGCATCAACTTTAAAAGATCCCGTCTTTGTCATGCGACCGGCTAACCAGACATCCTCGCGATCGATGTCCGACGGAGGACTTAATGGTGTGCCCTCAGGCACCTCTCATCTTTCAATCCTAGCAGAGTGCTCTTCCTGCTTCGCCCTCAGCCTATCTGCCATCATCTGGTCAATCCGAGTCTGGTACCCACCCTAAGACATGGTGTGGCGGTGGACGTTCTTCGCCTGATTCTGCAGACCCTTATTTGCCTTAGCCTATTCAAACAAAAACACATAATTAAATACAGTGAAATGATCTATAAGAAGCATACAAAATTAACTTAATCAACCAACCTGAAATTCTCCATCATGTCGACTCCTGGCAAACATATCCCAAGTATCCTGATCAATCCAGGGATAATCCGAGAACATTTTATCAAGCCGCTTCTTCCCAGATACATAGTACCTGGTAAGATCATGCTTGAACCCATTCCAACGCTTTGATGCCATTTTCATACATTTATAACGATGATCCTCGTCATTTGGCACAGTCCAAGCTACCTACACATTAAATACATAACAACTGGATGGATTATAACTCGGATAATTATCTAATAATGTAAATCAAACGAATGTAAAGGTAAAATACCGCGATAGTCTCCCAAATCTGATCCTTAACGTTCTGTGGAACGTCATTCCAGTGGTTGTAGTTGATGCTTACGTGCTGCTTCGCTTGTAGAAACACCCACTTATTAAATTCTTTAGCACGGGGTCCCTGGGCATTTAGATTAGCATCCAAAGACACCTCAAGCTTCTGTCCGCTTTGCCTGTCCTTCTCTAGTTTCTTCAACGAGGTGGCTCCTCTACCCCGTTTCCTATGAGCCTGTGATGTCTGTATCAACAAAAAAAAAAATGATAAAATAGAGGGTTGTAACATTACAAACTTACATTAAAAAGAAGGACTAAAGATAGTATATAACATGTAAACTTACTCAGGCGTAGGCGTGATCGGGTCCTGCATAGCCCCCACAGTGTCCTCTCGTGCATATGGGCTATCCGACTGATCCATATGTATGCCTGTTCAGAAACAATATATATGTATTAACATAGGTTATAACTCAAAATAAATACAGAAGTATAAATAAAAATAACTAGATAGGTCCTGTAGATATACAAAACATATATCCAATATAAGGACAATACGGGAGATTGAAAACTATAGTTTTTGAAGATTGCCAGGAACTGGTCACGGCCTGGCAGTGATGTTCATCACGGTCGTAACGTGCCAACTGAACCAGACCCTCACAGGCAGAACTGATCACGGCCTAGCCGTGATGAGCATCACAGCCGTGACAGATCAACCAGCAGAGCAACATGCACTCAAAACCAAAAATAGACACATTCCAAACAACTCAAACTCACGGTTTCAAGTTTCAACTACTGAGACTACAGTTTCAACATACACTCAAAACCAAAAATAGAGACATTCTAAACAACTCAAACTCACAGTTTCAAGTTTCAACTACTGAGACTACAGTTTCAACATACACTCAAAACCAAAAATAAAAAAATGTGCCCTAAAGACTCACCAGAAATAGGTGCTCGCGTGGTGGTGGGGAGGGGAGATCGAGTGGTGGCCAACATTCGATGTGGTTACTGAGAGCAGAGGGACAAGGAGAGTTAGTGGGTGGGAAGGGGAAACAGAGATGTCAAGTTATTGCAAAGAATGAGCGGGAAAGACAGAGTTAGGGGTTAAGAGCGTACCTCATGGTGGTGGCGAAGAAGCCCTCGCGGTGGTTGCGATGGAGATGAGCTCGCGATTAGGGAAGAGTGAGAGTGAGGGTTGAGCGTGATGAAAAGAGAAAAGAGACGTACAGAGCGAAGTGCAGAAGCGCGCGGGTGTATACGTTATAATCAAAATAAAACAACATTTTACGTTAGTTGTTTGTAAAAACTGACGTTAAAGGACATTTAATTAATGTTAGTTGTATTAAGAAACTGATGTTAAAAATAAAAAAACTTTTAACGTTCGCTGTTGAAGACAACTGACGTTAAAAGTGTTCTGCAAAAACATTAATTCCTTTGACTACTGTGCTACCTACCCCTGAGCATTAAGTTTATAGATCAGTTTTCAAGAAAATCAGTCTCTCTTCTCTATATAAAGTACCATTCTTCTATATCAGTCTCTCTTCACAAGAATATGTTTACTAATTCAAGCTAATTAATGAAGATTAAACATAAACTTGTTTTATAAAAAAGTTTAGAAATAAACTGCACTATATATATGGAGTGACCTGCGTTAAGGGTGACAACAGGGCATTTCAGATAGGGACATAGGATTATTTACGTCAGCTAGTTATTTAACTGAAAATCACACTTTTAACGTCAGTTGTTTAAAAAACTGACGTTAAAAATAAATATTTTTTTAAAAAAACACTTTTAACGTCAGTTGTATTAAACAATTGACGTTAAAAGTTTATTAGTTTCTGCAAAAACATTCATTCCTTTGACTACTGTGCTACTTACCCATTCACCTTGTAACCTAATCCTCTTAATGAGCATTAAGTTTTTAGATAAGTTTTCAAGAAATTCAAGTAGTCTCTGTTCTCTATATAAAGAACCATATTCTTCTGTATCAGTCGATCTGTATTACACCCCCCCTCTTTTCCTCTATATTTCGTGCTTTTTCCTTCACAATATGCCTCTATCATATTTGAGGTGTTGTTATTTCTTCCTATTCCTAGACTTAAAGGTCTCTGTCTTAATGGTAAAAAAACTTCTGAGGTTGAGTAAATCACATAACATGGATGGTAAGGTTGGGTGAATCACGTAATGTGATTCCCTCACTTTATTTCATCCCCGTCATCCCTTTCACTTTGCTTTGGAAGCAAGTGACTGTGGATTCAAGACGATGCATCAAGGCATTCCAGTGAAGGAGAATATGCAAAGATCCATTTCAATGTGGATTCACTTTTGCATCATGGAATTCAAGTGAGGGAGGAGATGCATCCATTGGAGTTTCTGAGGACAAGACTGAGAAGAAAATGATGTTGAAGCAAAACTTTTTTATATTTTAGGGCTATGTTGTAGAAATTTTTTATCTTTTAATCATTTAATTGTAACTTATGAATCGCTTCAATGAGATACGATTTGATTATACATATAACTTGTTTTTATGTTAAGTGTTTATTTATTTTAATTTGCACAATAATTTGTTTACTAATTCAAACTAATTAATGAAGATTAAAAATAAACATGTTTAAAAAAAAGTTTAGAAATAAACTGCACTATATATATGGAGTGACCTGTGTTAAGAGTGACAACAGGGCATTTCAGATAGGGATATAGGATTATTTACGTCAGCTATTTATTTAACTGAAGTAAAAATCACACTTTTAACGTCAGTTGTATAAAAAACTGATGTTAAAAATAAATATTTTTTATTTTAAAAACACTTTTAACGTCAGTTGTATTAAAGGCATATAAGTTTCTGCAAAAACATTCATTCCTTTGACTACTGTGCTACTTACCCATTCACCTTGGAACCTAATCCTCTTAATGATCAACTTAATTTTTTAGCAACTTACCATGCCTAGTAAATTCATCCTCTGCTCCAATAAATAGCTTCCTTCCTTCCTTTTATTTTTTTGCTTCACAATATGGCTCTGCCATGGAGATTAACTTCATCACTCTTTCTTCCTATTCCTAGACTCAAAGATCTTTGTCTTAATGGTCAAACAACTTCTGAGGTTGTGTAAATCACATAACATGGGTGATAAGGTTCTGTAAATCACATAATGTGAGTTACTCACCTTATCATCCTTCCGGAGAATCGGCTGCTACAGTTCCAAAACCTCAGCTTATGAATTATCACATTATCAGCATGTATCTCGATTCCAACATGAGTAACACCATCACTGCTAGACATGGTCACATTCGGAGTATAGTTTTCCCTTTGGCTTATTTCATAAAACTCTCTGATGGGATGTAGCTTTAATGTTTTGGGTGTGATAAGGGGTTCCAAAAGTGGCCTTATGCTTTGCCACACAACCTCCTCATTGAATTCTGGAAAACTCAGTCGCTCGACTCTCCTCTCTTGCTCACCCGTGAAGGGAACAAAGCCTCAACAAATGTATAGGATTTTAAACCCTTTCAATGTAACTTTTTATAGGATTTTAAACCCTTTCAATCTTCTGTATCAGTCTGTATTACACTTCATGAATGAGATCCGGTTTGGGCTATTGATTCAAATTATACTTCGCACATATATTTTAGTTTTCAAAACAGAAACACAAAACATCAAAGCAATTGTGAAACTGAAACTTTGAGGAAGGCAATGCGGAAGGGTACGTATACTAGATAAAAAAATTATTAAAATAGCCTTTAACGTCTGTTGATGTAAGGACTGACGTTAAAAGTGAAGTGACTCACTTTTAACGCCAGTTCAATAAAGAACTGACGTTAAAAGGTTCACTGTTAACGTCAGTTGTTTATTGAACTGACGTTAAAAGTGAGTCACTTCACTTTTAACGTCAGTCCTTACAACAACTGGCGTTAAAATTGAATTAATGAAGTCTGATATTTACAAAACTACCACCGCCTCCTTTTTAACGTCTAGCTTTTGGTTAACTGATGTAAACCTTTCCCATCTAATGTATATTTTCCACTAATGAAATACATGAATGGAAATGGGAGAACATATCCATGGACTTCGTTGTAGGTTTACCTCGCACCCAGGCGGGGCATGATTCTATTTGGGTGATAGTGGACAGATTGACTAAGTCCGCCCACTTCCTACCTGTTAAGACCTCTTACAATATGGCTAAACTAGCAAAGGTGTTCATAAGCGAAATAGTGAGGTTGCATGGGGTGCCAGTTAGCATTGTGTCGGATAGGGATCCTAAGTTCACTTCTAAGTTCTGGAAGGCTTTTCACCAAGCATTGGGTAATCGGTTGAACTTTAGTACTGCCTACCATCCCCAGTCAGATGGTCAGACAGAGAGAACCGTCCAAACCTTAGAGGATATGCTCAGGGCATGTGTTCTTGAGGATGGAGGAAATTGGGATCATCACCTACCCTTAGTAGAATTTGCCTACAATAATAGTCATCACTTCAGCATAGGTATGGCACCGTATGAGGCACTCTATGGCCGTAAGTGTAGAACTCCACTTTGTTGGGATAAAGTGGGTGGCAAGGGGATATTAGGACCTGAGTTAATCCAGGAGACAACGGAGAAAATCAGAACTATTAGGGATAGATTAAAAGTTGCGCAGAGTAGGCAAAAGAGTTATGCTGATAAAAGAAGGAGACCCTTAGAATTTGAAGAGGGTGACCATGTGTTCCTAAGAGTAACCCCCACAATAGGCATTGGAAGAGCCCTTCGGGCCAAGAAACTCCGTCCTCATTTCTTAGGACCTTTCCAGATTATCCACCGAGTCGGTCCAGTAGCGTACCAACTTGCTTTACCCCCTTCCTTGTCAGGAATACACAATGTCTTTCATGTATCTCAACTCAAAAAGTATATTCCTGATCCTTGTCAACCCCTCAATCATGATCTTGTCAAATTAAGACCAGATTTAACCTTCCAACCCATACCGGTACAAGTGATTGATCGTAGCTTGAAAACCCTGAGAAACAAAACAATTCCTTTGGTGAAAGTTATTTGGTAAGGGTCAACTCCTGAGGAGGCAACTTGGGAGCTTGAGGATGACTTACGCCAGGAGTATCCTTACATGTTTTAGTAGATAAGCCATTAAAATTTTGAGGACAAAATTTCTTTAAGGAGGATAGGAATGTAATATCCTTTCCCAAGGGTAATTTAGTCTTTTCATTTTACTTTTCCATGGGTGTGTTTGAATCCTTTTATATTTCTTTAATGTGAAATTGTGTGGTTGATTTATTTAGTGAGGTTAATTAATTGTGAATTGAAATGGAATGAAAATATTATTTTTATTTTACTATCAACCACATTCCCACTTATTTTAAACCAACTTATCTACCTTTATCCTAAAATCTCCCTAAGTGACCAATACTCTTCAAGGACATCTAACCTCCATTGGTCAACTCTTTTCCTTCCCTTTCACTCTTTTGTTCTCGGGAAAAACAAGGTGGAATTGTTTTCCCCTTCTTTCCCTAAGGCCAACAAGAAAAAAGATCATACACCTTCCCCTTCCTTCTTCAATATTTCAACCAGATTTCAGCCTCATCAAGAACAACTCCTCCCCTCCCCTCCCCATTCTCCTCACAAATTTCAGCCTTACCCACACACCATTTCTATCCTCATTCCCTTCTTCATTCTTCCTAAAACTCTCATAAACCTATACCAAATTTCCTTCTAACCTTCTACCTCACAATTTCAACTCATCAAATACCTAAATCAAGCAAAATGAACAACATGCAAGACCTCTAGAATTTCTAAAATAGGAGCACAAATCAGTTTAGGGAAGAAGCACAAGGAGTTCAACACTCACCACTTTGAATCTACCACTTGGTTATATGAGTTTTGTTGTTTGTAACATTGGGTAACCATAAATCCCAATTTCTTGTTAATTGTTCTAATTGTTTCTGTGGAAAGCCTATTCTGATCTGTTTTATGCTTGTTAACTTTTGGGTTTTTATTTGTGCATGTTAATTACAGGTGGTTTTTGCTAAAAAAAAAAAAATTTGACAAGGGGCTCTTAAATCCTTCAACCCGTAATGCACCCTTGTTAGTGTTTTATCCATAACTTCCTCCATAGGGCTTGTTTTGAAGTGATATTTGTACCATCAGAAAATAGACTTTTTTTCCTTCGAAATAGGCTTTGGAACATTTCAATTTCATTGATTATCAAGGGAGAAAAATAACATGCAATCTGCTGTTTGTCCTGGAGACTCTATGCTGACACTGTCTTAGTATTTAAATTGTAGAAAACTGTAAAAATATTGGATTGACTTGATTTATACTTTAATATAAAATAGATATAATTTTAAACAATATAGGATTTGTAAAGATTCAATTTCATTGATTATCAAGGTATAAAAATAACATGCAATCTGCTGTTTGTCCTGGAGACTCTGTGCTGACACTGTCTTAGTATTTAAATTGTATAAAACTGTAAAAATATTGGAATGACTTGATTCCTGCTTTAATAGAAAATAGATAGAATTTTTAACAATATAGGCTTTGGAACGATTCAATTTCATTGATTATCAAGGGAGAAAAATAACATGCAATCTTCTGTTTGTCCTGGAGATTTTGTGCTGACACTATCTTAGTATTTAAATTTTAGAAAACTGTAAAAATATTGGATTTACTTGATTCCTGATTTATTATAAAATATATAAAATTTTTAACAATATAGGCTTTGTAAAGATTCAATTTCATTGATTATCAAGGGAGTAAAATAACATGCAATCTGTTGTTTGTCCTGGAGACTCTATGTTGACACTGTCTTAGTATTTAAATTATATAAAACTTTAAATATATTGGATTGACTTAATTCATGATTTAATAGAAAATAGATAGAAGTTTTAACAATATAGGCTTTGGAACGATTCAATTTCATTAAGTATTGAATGATAAAAATGATATTTAATTTTCTGCTTGTACTGATAATTCTGAACTGGAACTGTCTTAATATTTAAATTGTATTAAATTGTCCAAATATCGGTTTAAGTTGACTCATGTGCTAATAGAAAGTAGACAGAATTTGTAACAACCCAGGCTTTGGATTTTTTGAATTTGAGTTGGTATTGGTGTAGGAATCTCCATTTCAATTTACTAAAAATTCAGCTACTAGTTTTCAAATTTGATAACACTTGAATTTTTGCATGATCCTTCTTGGTTTTGGACACTTGAGATTGGTTATAATGTATTGTCGACATGCTTAGTTTTGACTAGTGTTGTATGAACTCCTAATTGTTTGGGATTAGAAGTTCAGATTGTGGAATAAATGGTGGGAATGGTAACTTTAGTCATTATCCTCCAAATTGTGATAAATTAAGTTTTATTGAATTGATGGCTTAGGTTTTTGCTGTAAGTTCACTCTTGATGTCCTAACTGTGTTTGTATTATTTATATTAATCAAAATAAAGTGAATTATAGCAGGGCATTAAAAATCTAAAATGGTCTATATTTTGGTGAGACAATTGTTTCAGAACCAAATTAGCCATTAAGGCCACATAAGTAATTGTGGGTGAGTTATGTTTTTGTAAGTCCTTCAATTTCTAGAAGGCTAGGATATGCATGGTACTAGCAATTAAGGGACGCCTGATTGTTGTCATAGAGCTCTGACTGCCATATCAAGAATCTATTAAACTTGAATACTACAAGTCTCTCACACTTGAAGTTATCTAGTAAATGTTTTAAGTTAAAGTGCCCATGCTCATACTCATTTTGGGTTGTTTATTTGAATTTATTTGTTTATATATGTATGTATATCCTTGCTTGAAGCAAAGCACACTGAGAATTATTTTTCTCACTAGGCTCTCTATTGTTTCAGATAAGCAAGTTTAGGTCCTTCGACGGATTAAGGAGATAAAGAAGGAATTTCTTTAACTCAATATGTTTCATGGGAGCCTTAATATGTAACTGTCGACTTCATAAACTGATTAAATGAAGTCCGAGAGTAGTTGCTTGTGTACTGATTTTCTTTTGATTTTTTTTTAGTTTGTAAGGTTATGTGTGACCATTATGTTAAGACTATTTTTATGACTATCATTGTAATGTGGATGTCTTGTGTTTTATTTTGAGACACTCAGTTAAGGCATTACATTTTTGGTATCAGAGCAGTTCGATCTAATTGAACTGTGGATAGTTTTACATAGTATCGTTGTGCTTGAATTTCCCATTTATTTTTCTAAATGCCAACTTACTAAGTATTAAGCCTGATCAACTTGATATTGGTATGTGGTATACAGAATCATGAGTGAGGAAACTACAGGCCGCGGAGGAAGAGGAAGAGGAAGAGGAAGAGGCGGAGGAAGAGGTGCTCCTGAGTGGTTGGATAAGTTTATCCCGGTCGTACGGGACCAGACTATGGCTACTAATAATCTTCTCCATCACCAAACTCAGGCTGGAGGACTAGCACCACCTCAGGTTGAGGCCAACCGTATTTTCTTCCAATTTCTCAAACTCTACCCACCTGCTTTCTCCGAGTTTAAACATGCTCTGGATGCTTATCGTTGGATAGAAGCAATGGAGCAGATTTTTGAGATTGTACAGTGTACCGAGGAACAAATGGTTTCTTTTGCCACTCATTTGCTAAAGAAGGAAGCTGCAAATTGGTGGAAGGGCATGAAGGCTCACATGACCGTTGTGGGGACACCCTTGGATTGGGAGCATTTCCAAGGGGTTTTTCTTAACAAATATATTCCCTTTAACCTCAGGAAATAGAAAGAAAGAGAATTCATGGAACTAAAGCAAGGGAACATAACATGTCGGTAGCTCAATATGTAGCAAAATTTGAAGATTTGGCAAGACATGCTTCGCAGGCAAGTTACTCTCCAAATGAAGAATGGGAGATAGATCAGTTTCGTTGGGGCTTGAGAGATGATATCAAGAATTGTTTGGCTCAGACCAGATTTACTGAATACCCTACCATTGTCCAACATGCTTATGTGGCAGAAGAAAGTTTGCAAGAATTAGAAGTGGAGAATCAGAAGAAATGGCTTAAGAATAAGAATGAAGGTAACAGCACCAACAACTCAAAGTAAAAGGGAGTTTGGATAAAGGTAAGCAAGTACAGACATCTAACTCTCCCAGAAGAGTCGGATGCCCAAAATGTGGGAAGAAACATGGTGGGGAGTGCTTGGCTGGTCAGAATGTTTGTTATTCTTGCAAGCAGCCGGGACACTCTTCCCCGTCTTGTCCTCTCTTGAAAAAGAAGGGAGTTGCCATTCCTGGTAACCAATCCTCTGGAAGAGTTTTCACTCTCAGTGGTAAGAAAGCTAAGGGAAAAGATGGTCTGATACAAGGTACCGGCCTCATTTACCAAGAATATGTTGTTATTCTTTTTTATTCTGGGGCAACCCATTCTTTTGTCTCTTGTGAATGTGCTTTACGTCTACAACTGTCTTTATCCTCTCTGCCATACCCTTTATCTGTGTCTACCCCTGCAGAGGGCAGCATTGAAACTTCTCTTGTTTGTGAAAATTGTATACTGGAAATATCCAATAGGGTGTTTCTAGTTAACTTGTTTTGCTTGCCCCTAAAAGATCTAGATGTCATTTTAGGTATGGATTGGCTATCAGCCAATCAAGTTGTACTAAATTGTCCAGAAAAGTCTATAATTTTCCTATCTCCGGGAGAAAATCCCAAAGAGATATGTCCTTCCTTGTTTGCTAGTGTGTCACAAATTAACCAATGCCTAAATAGTGGGGAACCCATGTTCATGTGTATACTTTCTTCAAGTTCTAAGGAAAATATGGATGTCGCAACTATCCCTGTAGTGAGTGAATTCATAGATGTCTTTCCAGAAGACATACTCTCCCTACCTCCTGAAAGGGATATTGAATTCTCCATAGATTTGGTTCCTGATGCGGGACCAATATCTATTTCACCCTATAGAATGTCCCCTTTGGAATTAAAGGAACTTACGCTTCAATTAGAGGATTTAATAGCAAAGCAATTCATTCGACCTAGTGCCTCTCCTTGGGGTGCGCCTGTTCTGTTGGTTAAGAAAAAAGATGGGAGTATGAGGCTCTGTGTGGATTATAGATAGCTTAATAAGATAACCATTAAAAATAAGTATCCACTACCCCGAATAGATGACCTGTTAGATCAGCTTAGAGGAGCCTCGGTATTCTCAAAAATTGATCTGAGGTCGGGACATCACCAAATTAGGATCAAGTTTGAAGATATACCCAAGACGACGTTTAG
Organism: Sophora flavescens; assembly: GCA_030762895.1. NCBI lineage: Eukaryota > Viridiplantae > Streptophyta > Magnoliopsida > Fabales > Fabaceae > Sophora > Sophora flavescens. Next base: position 143,063,083 of record CM061065.1, read on the forward strand.
AACCTGATATGGGCATTATGAGTATCTAGTTATGCCTTTTGGCTTAACGAATGCTCCAGCGGTCTTCATGAACTACATGAACCGCATCTTTCGACTCTTCTTGGATGAGTTTGTCGTGGTTTTCATTGATGATATCCTTATCTATTCCAAGAGTTTTCAAGAGCATGAAGAACACCTTAGGATTCTCTTGCAAATACTCCGAGAAAAGAGGTTGTTTGCTAAGCCATAAAAGTGTGAATTTTGGCTGACTGGAGTGAAGTTTTTAGGACATGTAATTTCACAAGAAGGGGTAGCAGTAGACCCCTGATGAAGGTTGATGCTGTCCTTAATTGGGAAAGACCTAAGAACATTACCGAGGTTAGGAGTTTTCTAGGTTTGGCAAGATATTACCGAAGGTTTATAAGGGGATTTTCACAGTTAGCCCTACCCTTAACCCGCAAGGGTAATCCTTTCGAGTGGGATAAAAAGTGTGAAAAGAGTTTCCTTGAACTCAAAGCCCGTTTGACCTCGGCTCCTGTGTTAACCATTCCAAACCCAGCCTTAGGATTTGAAGTTTATAGTGATGCATCCTTAAAAGGCTTAGGATGTGTTTTGATGCAGAATAGGCAGGTAGTGGCTTATGCCTCTCGTCAGTTGAGACCTCATGAAGAAAACTATCCTACCCATGACCTGGAGTTAGCAGCCATAGTTTTTGCTCTAAAGATATGGAGACATTATCTTTATGGAGCAAAATTCGAAGTATTTAGCGATCATAAGAGCTTGAAGTATCTTTTTGATCAGAGGGAACTTAACATGAGACAGAGGAGGTGGATGGAGTTCCTCAAGGATTATGAGTTTGAGTTGAAGTACCACCCAGGAAAGGCAAATGTAGTAGCAGATGCTTTAAGCCGGAAGTCTCTTCACGTCTCATCCATGATGTTACATGAGTTGAAACTATTGGAAGATTTCCGTAACTTAAACCTAAATGTTATTGTGGGTCCCAATAGAATTTATTTGAGCCACCTTAAGATCAATTGTGATTTTAGAACTCAAATTAGACATGCTCAACTTTGGGACGAGGACCTACAAGCTAGGAGAAATCAACTTGGCTTCTCCGAAGCCAGGGATGGAACCCTCATCTTTCATGAGAGAATATGTGTAACACCCTGTTTTTCGTATGCTTCTTTATCAGTAAATACATGCTTTAATGTATTTATTTTTGATAAAAACCAGAGGATTATTTTTATTTAAAATAAAATCATTTTCTTGTGTTGTTTTACCGTATGAAGTCACAGTAAAATTTTCGGTCGAAAATTCAGACGAAAACCGATCTGGGTTCTCACTGCCAGTACAAGTTTACTGAGCTAGAGAAAAAATTTTAATTCGTGAACGAGACGGTTAGTGTTTTTATGATATTTTGTGTGGGTTTGGAGTTTTTCGAAAAATCTTGATCGGGGCCAAATCTTAGGGATTTCCCGGGCGAAATCGTCGGGAAATACGATCGGGGAAGTCATCTGATACACAATGGAGCAGAGTATCAAGAGGATGAAGTGACATGGAGTGACTTGATGTGAAGGCTATGACACACCTAAGAAAAAGTGAATCTTGACTTTATCTCAAAATCTTACTTTTTCATCTTTCTCTCTCCAATCACATCACATCACCTTAACTCCTTATCCTCTCTACAAGCAACCCACCTTCTTTCTTCTTCTTTCTTCTCTTCTTCCTCTCCAAAACCGTGCCCCCCTCCCTCTTACTCTATAAATACCACTCTTCAACTTCACTTCATCACTTTCCTTTTAAAACTCTTAAGCTTTCATCTTTTTCTTAACTTCAAGCTTCCAAAGCTCTAGTTTTTATTCTTCTTTTCACTAAGTGTTCTTCATCAAAGTTGTTCCTCTTGCTTAGGGTAATACTCTCATGTATTCTTTTCTTTAAAAACTTCATCTTTTTCTAAAGTTTCTTCTTTATGTCATATATGAGCTTTTATCTTCAAAAATCTCTCAAAAATGGTAGAAAACTCCTTTTGAGTTGAAAACAATTTCTATGGTCTTGTATTTACTTGTAGTTTAACATACTAAAAGGTTGTGTAAAACAAAGTTTCCTAACCTCTACTTTCTAATGAGGGCGAAACCATGCATATGGTTTAGATGGATCTTGTTTCAACTTTTACAAGTATGAGTTTGTATTTAAGATTTGTTTTCCAAATTGATCATGGACCAAGGCTCCTTTATGTTAAAGGATGCTATGTCTAAGTGATTGGAAAGTTTAAAGATTTGTTTTCCAAAATAATCATTGACCAAGGCTCCTTTATGTTAAAGGATGATATGTCTAAGTGATTGGAAAGTTTAAAGATTTTTACTCTACTTTTATGTCATTTATATTTATGCCATTTACTTTATGTCATTTACATTATGTCATTTACCTTTATGTCATTTATATTAATGCCATTTACTTTATGTCATTTACATTATGTCATTTACTTTTATGTCATTTATATTTATGCCATTTACTTTATGTCATTTACATTATGTCATTTACTTTTATGTCATTTATGTTTATGTCATTTATGATTCATTTACTTATGTCATTATGCTTTAATTACTTATAGGCTTATGTTGTTCTTACTTTATGTGCTTATGAGCTTTGTTATTTAAAGTCCTATGTTGCTTTCAAGATGATCATAGACTTGAGCTCCATAAGTTATTGGATGCTAAAAGGTCTAAGAGATTGGAAGAATTTAAAGATTTCTATCATGAAAACCCAAGGATGGCCGAATCTTAAAGGTTATGGACCTAGGGTGTTTCGTTTTTCATTTTCCAAAGTGATCATGGTTTTGAGCTCCTTACTATTAATGGATGCTAAACCAAAGAGATTGGAAAGTTTAAATGTTCCTAGCCTATCTTATTAGTCAAGGCCGAATCTCCATCAAGTGTAACTTGTTAGGATTTTTGTTCAACTTTGTTTAAAGTAATCATGTTTTAAAATCCTAGCACTTAAGGATCATAAATCCCTAAGTTGCATGTGTTTTGGAAACTTCTAGCCCTAAGTTCTTGGTTGAGTTCTAATCCTTTGAATCTTGTGTCTTGAAACCTAGACTTGCATCCTAACCAACTTTGAAGAACGTTCGTGAAACTGTTTATTTTCTCGCATTCTCTTACCTTCTTGAGGTAAGAGGGGATTTCCTAAATATATTCAATAATTGTATGCATGTGTGTATGTGTTTAACTGGATATTTACATGTTGATTGAGCTTATTTGGTTATCTAATGTACTTGAACTGTTATGCTATTATCTGATGTTGAACTGTACTTGTTCTAAATGTTATAATACATATCTGTGATGAACTGCTTTCAACTGTGATATTAGCATTGAACTAATAATATATATTGTTGTTGATTAAAAGTTTGCTAAGCCAGACTTGTGTCTGTGCTCAACTGTTATAAGGATTAAAAACCTTAATAAGCTTTGAAGATGAAGGGATTGGTGTTCTTTTCCAAAAGTTCATTAACTTAAACTACTTGTTTTAAATGTTGAAATGGTTTTGGTGAACTATTGTTATACAAGAGAAAAATCATTTTCGAACTATGTGTCTTCAAGTGAAAACTTTCAAGATTATTTGGCAATATCCTATTAGGGGAAATATTTCAAAGATAAAAGTATTTCAAAGATGCTTTATAAAAGATTTTCAAAGAAAAGGTTTTTCCTAAATATTTTAGAAACTTTCCGATAGCCTGGATAGGTTATCGAGGATTCGGTTTTGAATTTGATTTTCACTGAACGAAAAATAAGTACTTAAGAAAGAGAATCTAGTACGCGAGACGTCGCCTCTAGTATTCAGTTAAATGCACGTGATCTTGGATCAGTGTTAATTCAGGACCATGAGTCCTATTCATGATGTTCTGGACTGAGAGTCCAATTCCCGAAATCGAGGACAGTGCGTTCTGATTTCGTTGTTGTGGACTGTGTGTCCTAATCACGTTGTTGTGGACTGTGTGTCCTAATCACGTTGTTGTGGACTATGTGTCCTAATCACGTTGTTGTGGACTGTGTGTCCTAACCACGTTGTGATGAACGTTGTTAAAGGTGAATATTGTTTTCTATGACCACTAGCCTAGGACTGGTGCATCAGTCTCGAGCATTGTGATTGAGCATTCGGACTGTGTGTCCTATGCTTCTAAGTTTTCAAGTGATGGGGAAATGATGATTAAGTCGTTAGCTTGATCCGCGACAGCAAAAAAGAATGAACACAAAGAAAACCCTCTTAAATAAAATATTTTGTCATGTGCATTTCCCCAAGCAGACGTGCTTTCTTACATATCAGATACAAGGTGGTATTTGGGAGTCTGTCCATGTAAACCGAGTTCAGAGGCACATGTGACGTTGCTCGTCCTGAGACCTTAAATGCATAGGGGTATGGAGGCAACTGCCCGGTGGGCTAGAGATTGACCAACTCTAATTCTTCTCCAGTGGAAAACGGTGTTGATATCTCGTGAGATTAAGTTAGAGCCTGATATTGAAGTGCCATGCAAATTTTCAAAGGTTGACAGTGCGGGTTTGAGACCCTTTGATATAACACTATTATATTTTGTATATGCATGATTTAACTGCTTATATGAATATGTGATGTATGTATCATGTATATGGTTGTTGTGGGATATATCTTATGATGGTATCTCACTCTTACAATTATATCAGGTCTCTTCGGGTTTTGCTGTAGTACCTTGGTACTCTAGTACCGATGTTGCAGATGAGTCTTTCTAGGTCACTTGAAGACCTAGTGTTTGAGGTTGGGAAAGTATTCTGATTGGGGGTCTCTCCAATGAATATTTGATAGAATGACCAGCTTAGGAGTTTTGAGTTGGGTTGTATATCTAAAGAGGTCGGTAAATGTAGTGTTATATACATCCATCTGTAGTTTGAACTTTTCTTTCGAAAGTGGAAACTTAGAGAAATGACGTATGTCATGGTAACTTCGTTACGAACGTGACTTTACATTTTAAATGTATGTATGATGGATTTCAGAGTTATCCCTATAGAAGAAAATCTTATACCCCAGTTTTCTGACTTAAGAGAAAACAAATTTTTCAAAAGCAACTAGCAAATTATCTTTTAATTTACTTCCGCATGTGTTACGTAGTAATGCCCTGAGGGGGGTGTTACAATATGCATTCCAAATGATGAAGAGATTAAAAGACAAGTGTTAGAGGAAGCCCATAAGAGTAGTTTTTCAATACATCCTGGTTCTACTAAGATGTATCAAGACCTTAGAAAGATGTACTGGTGGCCAGGAATGAGGAATGATGTTGGCAAATTTGTCTCTCACTGTTTAGTGTGTCAAAAGGTCAAGATCGAGCATCAACGACCCTCAGGCATGCTCCAACCTTTAGAAATACCTGAGTGGAAATGGGAGAACATATCCATGGACTTAGTTGTAGGTTTACCTCGCACCCAGGCGGGGCATGATTCTATTTGGGTGATAGTGGACAGATTGACTAAGTCCGCCCACTTCCTACCTGTTAAGACCTCTTACAATACGGCTAAACTAGCAAAGGTGTTCATAAGCGAAATAGTGAGGTTGCATGGGGTGCCAGTTAGCATTGTGTCGGATAGGGATCCTAAGTTCACTTCTAGGTTCTGGAAGGCTTTTCACCAAGCCTTGGGTACTCGGTTGAACTTTAAATCGCCTACCATCCCCGATCGGATGGTCGGGGCAGAGAGAACCATCCAAACCTTAGAGGATATGCTCAGGGCCTGTGTTCTTGAGGATGGAGGAATTTGGGATCATCACCTACCCTTAGTAGAATTTGCCTACAATAATAGTCATCACTTCAGCATAGGTATGGCACCGTATGAGGCACTCTATGGCCGTAAGTGTAGAACTCCACTTTGTTGGGTTGAAGTGGGTGACAAGGGGATATTAGGACCTGAGTTAATCCAGGAGACAACGGAGAAAATCAGAACTATTAGGGATAGATTAAAAGTTGCGCAGAGTAGACAAAAGAGTTATGCTGATAAAAGAAGGAGACCCTTAGAATTTGAAGAGGGTGACCATGTGTTCCTAAGAGTAACCCCCCACAATAGGCATTGGAAGAGCCCTTCGGGCCAAGAAACTCCGTCCTCGTTTCTTAGGACCTTTCCAGATTATCCACCGAGTCGGTCCAGTAGCGTACCAACTTGCTTTACCCCCTTCCTTGTCAGGAATACACAATGTCTTTCATGTATCTCAACTCATAAAGTATATTCCTGATCCTTGTCAACCCCTCAATCATGATCTTGTCAAATTAAGACCAGATTTAACCTTCCAACCCTTACCGGTTCAAGTGATTGATCGTAGCTTGAAAACCCTGAGAAACAAAACAATTCCTCTGGTGAAAGTTATTTGGGAAGGGTCAACTCCTGAGGAGGCAACTTGGGAGCTTGAGGATGACTTACGCCAGGAGTATCCTTACATGTTTTAGTAGGTAAGTCATTAAAAATTTTGAGGACAAAATTTCTTTAAGGAGGATAGGAATGTAATATCCTTTTCCAAGGGTAATTTAGTCTTTTCATTTTACTTTTCCATGGGTGTGTTTGCATCCTTTTATATTTCTTAAATGTGAAATTGTGTGGTTGATTTATTTAGTGAGGTTAATTAATTGTGAATTGAAATGGAATGAAAATATTATTTTTATTTTACTATCAACCACATTCCCACTTATTTTAAACCAACTTATCTACCTCTATCCTAAAATCTCCCTAAGTGACCAATACTCTTCAAGGACATCTAACCTCCATTGGTCAACTATTTTCCTTCCCTTTCACTCTTTTATTCTCGACAAAAACAAGGTGGAATTGTTTTCCCCTTCTTTCCCTAAGGCCAACAAGAAAAAAGATCATACACCTTCCCCTTCCTTCTTCAATATTTCAACCAGATTTCAGCCTCATCAAGAACAACTCCTCTCCTCCCCTCCCCATTCTCCTCACAAATTTCAGCCTTACCCACACACCATTTCTATCCTCATTCCCTTCTTCATTCTTCCTAAAACTCTCATAAACCTATACCAAATTTCCTTCTAACCTTCTACCTCACAATTTCAACTCATCAAATACCTAAATCAAGCAAAATGAACAACATGCAAGACCTCTAGAATTTCTACAATAGGAGCACAAATCAGATTAGGGAAGAAGCACAAGGAGTTCAACACTCACCACTTTGAATCTTCCACTTGGTTATGTGAGTTTTGTTGTTTGTAACATTGGGTAACCATAAATCCCAATTTCTTGTTAATTGTTCTAATTGTTTCTGTGGAAAGTCTATTCTGACCTGTTTTATGCTTGTTAACTTTTGGGTTTTTATTTTTGCATGTTAATTAGAGGTGGTTTTTTATTAAAAAAAAATTGACAAGGGGCACTTAAATCCTTCAACCCGTAATGCACCCTTGTTAGTGTTTTATCCATAACTTCCTCCATAGGGCTTGTTTCGAAGTGATATTTGTACCATCAGAAAATAGACTTGTTTTCCTTCGAAATAGGATTTGTAACGATTCAATTTCATTGATTATCAAGGGAGAAAAATAACATGCAATCTGGTGTTTGTCTTGGAGACTCTGTGCTGACACTGTCTTAGTATTTAAATTGTAGAAAACTGTAAAAATATTGGATTGACTTGATTCCTACTTTAATAGAAAATAGATATAATGTTAAACAATATAGGCTTTGTAAAGATTCAATTTCATTGATTATCAAGGGAGAAAAATAACATGCAATCTGCTGTTTGTCCTGGAGACTCCGTGCTGACACTGTCTTAGTATTTAAATTGTAGAAAACTTTAAAAATATTGGATTGACTTGATTACTGATTTAATAGAAAATAGATGGAATTTTTAACAATATAGGCTCTGGAACGATTCAATTTCATTGATTATAAAGGGAGAAAAATAACATGCAATATGATGTTTGTCTTGGAGACTCTGTGCTGACACTGTCTTAATATTTAAATTGTAAAAAACTGTAAATATATTGTATTGACTTGATTCCTGCTTTAATAGAAAATAGATAGAATTTTTAACAATATAGACTTTGGAACGATTCAATTTCACTAATTATTGAATGATAAAAATGATATTTAATTTTCTGTTTGTACTGATAATTCTAAACTGGAACTGTCTTAATATTTAAATTTTATTAATTGTCCAAATATCGGTTTAAGTTTAATCATGTTCTAATAGAAAGTAGACAGAATTTGTAACAACCCAGGCTTTAGATTTTTTGAATTTGAGTTGGTATTGGTGTAGGAATATCCATTTCAATTTACTGAAAATTCGGCTACTAGTTTTCAAATTTGATAACACTTGAATTTTTGCGTGATCCTTCTTGGTTTTGGACACTTGAGATTGGTTATAATGTATTGTCGACATGCTTAGTTTTGACTAGTGTTGTATGAACTCCTAACTGTTTTGGATCAGAAGTTCATTTGTGGAATAAATGGTGGGAATGATAACTTTAGTCATTATCCTCAAATTGTGATAAATTAAGTTTTATTGAATTGATGGCTTAGGTTTTTGCTGTAAGTTGACTCTTGATGTCCTAACTGTGTTTTGGATTATTTCTCTTAATCAAAATAAAGTGAAGTATAGCAGGGCATTAAAAATCTAAAATGGTCTATATTTTGGTGAGACAATTGTTTCAGAACCAAATTAGCCATTAAGGCCACATAAGTATTTGTGGGTGAGTTATGTTTTTGTAAGTCCTTCAATTTCTTTAAGGCTAGGATATGGTACTAGCAATTAAGCGACGCCTGATTGTTGTCATAGAACTATGACTGCCATATCAAGAATCTATTAAACTAGAATACTACAAGTCCCTCACACTTGAAGTTATCTAGTAAATGTTTTAAGTTAAAGTGCTCATGCTCATACTCATTTTGGGTTGTTTATTTGAATTTATTTGTTTATACATGTATGTATATCCTTGCTTGAAGCAAAGATCACTGAGAATTATTTTTCTCACTAGGCTCTCTATTGTTTCAGATAGGCAAGTTTAGGTCCTTCGAAAGATTAAGGAGATAAAGAAGGAATTTCTTTAACTCAATATGTTTCATGGGAGCCATAATATGTAACTGTCGGTGATCAGCCTCTGGCTCGACTAGTTTTTGACTAGTAAAGACCATGGTTTTATTCGAGTTTAATCTCATTTTTCGCCCAAATTAGACTTGATTGTCTTCAAGCAACATTTTGAGTCGTTTAAATAGTTTTAGGTTAATTTAGCCAGTTTTGAGTCAAATAAAGCACTTATGGCTATTTCATTGTTTTCAGGTTAACTTAGAGTGAAGGGAATGAAGAAACAGGGGAAATTGCAACCCTGGAAGTATTCGCCCTGCGAGAGGCTACTCGCCTCGCGAACCTGAAGACCAGCCTGAACAGCAGAATGTCATCCTCTCTGTCTCGCCCCGCGAACCACACCTCGCCTCGCGAGCCTGAAGGCTGACTGTGCCAGAAAATGCAACCCTTTCTGTGTCGCCTCGCGAACCATGTCTCGCCTCGCGATCCTGAAGACCAGAAGCCATCACGCCCAGGCCCTGATACTCATCACGGGCGTAATAAGAAGACTCTTCCATTCCTCGCCTCGCGAGCCATTCTTCACCTCGTGAGAAGTCTAAACGTTGCAGATTTCTTTATAAGATTCGCCTCGCGAGTGAGTGATCACCTCGCGAGAGGGCGCAGATCCTGAAGGTCATAAATTTCTGTTATGGGCAGATTAGGGGACACTTCTGATTATCCACTGTTTATAGATTTTCTAGTTGTATTACGTTTTTATGGAGAACTAATTTTCTTGGATTAGTCTACTGTAATCGGTTTCCACCGCACTTGAGGTTCTGTAATTCCCGTTTTGTTTGCTTTTCCCTTTTCAATACTATGCTATATATTTCTGTTTGCTTAATTCAGGATTGTATAGAATTTGTATTGATTTATTTCGGTGATGTTATGTTCCTATATTTAATCGCGTTTGCTTAATTCGCGTGTGTACAATCGTGTTTGCTTATTTCACGAGAGCTTCACCCCGTTTGCTTAATTCGGGAATTAGGAATATATATCTCGTAGTAGCGATTTCGCTTGTTAATTGTTGCTACAACCGAAAGGGGAATAGAATCTGCTTAGGGCTTGGAATTTATATGAACCGATGATGGTTGGGAAACCGATAACAGTAGATTAATCGTCCTTAGCTTATTTGATAATCCCTTAAATTACTCTGTTTTTATTGCTCTGTTTTTGCTCTGTTTTCCAATTGAATTTCAAACCAAACCCCCCCCCCCCCCCCCAAACTGATTTTTGTGGTGAATAACAATTCAAGAGTCCTTGTGAGACGATACCCGAGTTGTCGCGCTCTACTACAATTTTGTAAACCGCTCGTTTTTTGACCCGTGTGATTTTGAATTAGACTGGCTACTAGGTCTACTTGCTCTGACTTGTGTGATTTTGATCCTGAAATTGAAAGAACACTGCACACACGCCGTAGAGCAATTCGGGCTAGCACTAGTGGTGATTCTGATTCTGAATCTGTTTTTGATAACATGGGTGACCAAAGGACATTGAGGCAGCTTGCTGCCCCTGATGTTAATTATAGTGGCTTGTGTATTGAATATCTTTGGTCTTTGTTGCTCCCTTTGAATTGAAATCTGGTTTAATACACTTGTTGCCAAGGTTTAGTGGTCTTGCAGGTGAAGATCCACATAAGCATCTGAAGTAATTCCAGGTTGTCTGCTCTACACCCTTGAGACCAGAGGGAATAACTGAGGATCACATCAAGCTGAGATCCTTCCCGTTCTCACTACAGGGCGTTGCAAAGGATTGACTGTACTATCTTGAGCCAAACTCTGTTACAACCTAGAACGATTTGAAGAAGGTCTTCTTAGAGAGATACTTTCCTGCCTCAGCTGCATCAATCGGGAAGGAAATATGTGGCATCGAGACAAGGCAATGAGTCATTGGTGAGTATTGGGAGAGATTCAAGCGGTTGGTATCCGAGTTGCCCTCGATCGATTTCGAGCAGCTCCTTATTCAGTATTTTTATGATGGGTTACTACCGATGGATAGAAATATTTTGGATCTTTGCTAGTGGGGAGCACTTGTTGATAAGACTCATTCTGCTGCCAAGAAATTGATTGAAAATATGTCACTAAACTCCCAGCAGTTCACAACCAGGAGCAATTCTGTTGAGACAATGGGTGTGAATGAGGTCCATAGCTCTTCTTCCAACAAGGCCCTTGAGACCATAATTGATGAGCTCACTTCTTTGGTAAAGCAGTTGGCAATGGATAAGGTTCAACCAGCAAGGTTGTGTGGCATTTGTACTTCCCCTGAGCACCTGTCCGATGCATGCCCTATTCTGAAGGATGAGTCAGTCACTGATTTGCCTCAAGCTTATGCAGCTAATCTCTACAATCAAGGCAACAATCAGAACCGGTACAACGTTCCTGACCTCTCCACAAATAAGTACCACCCCAACTGGAGGAATCATCCCAATCTTCGGTATGGAAACGCATCACAACAACAACCGATGGCACCACCACAGAATCCTCCTCAAATGACCACTTCTGCACCTTCTGGACCTTCATTAGAAGACTTGGTCGAGCAAATGCCAGTATTCATACTTTGCAAACACAGGTTGGACAGTTTCAGCAGCGAACGGATGCTAGCATTAATACTTTGCAAACACAGATTGGACAGCTTGCCACTTCCATGAATACCATACAGCAAGCTCAAGGATCAAACCAACTACCTGCACAAACAGTGGTGAATCCCAATGTCCCCAATCCTAATGTGAGTGCCATTTCTTTGAGATCTGGAAAAGTTGTCGAGGCAGACTCTGAAAAAGATAAAGAAACTGTTGAGGTCGCTCCTGAACCTTCTGTAGTTGTTAAAGCTGAGAAAGTGTATGTGCCACCGATCCCCTTCCCGCAAAGAGTGCAGAAAAATAAGAAGATTGATGGGGAAGACAAGGAGAAGGAGATTCTAGATGTGTTCAAAAAGGTGGCGGTTAACATTCCGCTTCTGGATGTGATTAAGCAGGTTCCGAAATATGCAAGGTTTCTGAAGGATTTGTGCACACACAAGAGGAGGTTGGAAGGCAATGAGAGAGTCAATTTAGGGCGAAATGTTTCAGCCCTCATTGAGCCTAAGCCTGCACTTGAAAGGGTAACTGTTTCAGCCCTCACTCAGGCACTGCCACAGAAGTGTAAGGATCCGGGAACTTTTGCTATTCCATGCACCATTGGGGACAGCAAATTCGACAACTGCATGTTGGATTTGGGAGCCTCCATCAATGTCATGCCCACTTCTGTCTTCAACAACCTTGATCTTGGTCCCTTGCAGCATACGGGTCTCACTATCCAGTTGGCCAACAAGACCAATGCTCGCCCCATGGGAGTGGTAGAAGATGTGCTGGTACAAGTTGATGAGTTGATTTTCCCTGCTGACTTTTACATCCTGGACATGGCAGGGGAAACAAATTCAAGTAGATCACCAATCATCCTGGGCAGACCGTTCATGAAGATGGCAAAGACAAAGATTGATGTTGATGATGGGACCATGTCCATGGAGCTTGGTGACATTGTTGCAAAGTTCAACATCTTCGATGCTATGAAGCATCCCTTGGAAGAGCACTCTGTCTTTCAAATAGAGTTGCTCTCTGAAATTATTGATGACACCTATGATGACTTGGTTGCTGATTTTCCATTTGTTTCTGGCTTTGACGATATTTATTCATGTACTGACTGTACTGACACTAACCCTTGTGTTGTTTGTGCTGAGATTGATTCTACTTTGCAGGGTGATAGTGTGAGTGAAGCTGTCTATTCAGCTGAAGTTCTTGACATCATGGCTGCCCCAAATATACCATCCATTGAGCAGCCACCCTCCTTAGAGCTCAAGCCACTTCCTGGGAATCTGAAGTATGCTTACTTGGAGAGGAATGAAAAACTTCCAGTTATTATTTCCTCCAACCTTGACTCTGACCAGGAAGCTAAGCTCTTGGAGGTTCTGAAGAAGCACAAGAAGGCGATTGGGTGGACCTTGGCTGACATCCCAGGAATTAGCCCCTCCAGATGTATGCATAGGATTCTGTTGGAGGATGGGGCTAAACCAGTTAGGCAGCCCCAAAGGCGGCTCAATCCGTTGATTCTGGATGTTGTGAAGAAGGAGGTGACAAAACTTCTGCATGCGGGTATCATATACCCCATCTCTGATAGTAGTTGGGTGAGTCCAGTGCAAGTTGTACCCAAGAAGTCCGGCCTCACAGTGGTAAGAAATGATAATAATGAGCCTGTCCCCACTAGAGTCCAGAATAGCTGGCGAGTCTGTATTGATTATAAGAGGTTAAACCAGGCCCCTCGAAAGGATCTCTTTCCTTTGTCATTCATCGATCAGATGCTCGAATGGCTGGCTGGTAAATCCCACTACTGTTTTCTTGATGGCTTTTCCGGTTACTTCCAGATCCACATTGCCCCAGAGGATCAGGAAAAGACCACTTTCATGTGCCCCTTCGGCACGTTTGCTTACAGGAGGATGCCATTTGGCCTTTGCAATGCTCCTGGCACTTTCCAGAGATGCATGATTAGCATTTTTATTGAGTTTATTGAAAATTGTATGGAAGTGTTCATGGATGATTTCACTGTATATGGCTCCTCATTTGATGCATTCTTGCACAGTCTGGATTTGGTTTTAGAAAGATGCATTGAAACTAACCTTGTTTTAAATTATGAAAAATGCCATTTTATGGTTGAACAGGGGATTGTTTTGGGGCATATCATTTCTGAAAAGGGTATTTCAGTAGATCCTGCTAAAATTGATGTGATTGCTACATTGCCTTATCCATCTCGCGTTCGTGAGATTCGTTCTTTTCTTGGTCATGCAGGTTTCTACAGGCGCTTCATTAAAGATTTCAGCAAGATAGCTCTTCCACTATCAAACTTGCTGAAGAATGATGCCATGCTCAACTTTGATGATAACTGCAAGAGGGCATTTGATTTTTTGAAAAAGGCATTGACTTCTACCCCCATCATCCAGCCCCCTGACTGGACCCTCCCTTTTGAGCTCATGTGTGATACTTCTAACTATGCTGTGGGAGCGGTCCTGGCACAAAAGGTGGGCAAGGCTGGACATGTCATTCATTATGCTTCTAGGACTTTAGATGCTGCACAGTCTAATTACACCACCACTAAAAAGGAACTTCTAGCTGTTGTTTTTGCTCTTGATAAATTTAGGTCATATTTGCTAGGTTCCAAGGTTATTGTTTTCACTGACCATGCAGCTCTGAAGTACCTGTTGAAGAAACCAGAAGCGAAGCCGAGATTGATTCGGTGGATGCTGTTACTCCAAGAGTTTAATGTGGAGATAAAAGACAAGAGTGGAGCTGAAAATTTAGTAGCTGATCACTTGAGCAGAATAGCGAGGGATGAGGATCCTTCTCCCATCCAGGATGACTTTCCTGATGAGCAGCTTCTACAACTGCATGGGATAACTCCTTGGTTTGCTGATATTGTTAACTATCTTGTTGCTGGCATTTTTCCTGCAGGTGCAACTAGATCACAGATCCACAAACTCGAGTCATTCCAAGTACTATGTTTGGGATGATCCAAACCTTTGGAAGTTTGGCAGTGATCAGGTAATTAGGAGGTGTGTCCCCGACTATGAGATTGAGTCTATTTTGCACTTTTCTCATGCCTCTCAAGTAGGGGGCACTTTGGGCCACAGAGGACTGCAAGAAAAGTCCTAGATTCTGGTTTCTACTGGCCCACCATTTTTAGGGATGCTTATGAGGTCTACCGGACTTGTAAGGAGTGTCAAACAGCAGGCACAACCATCACCCGCAAGAGTGAAATGCCTCAGCAACCTATGCTTTTCTGTGAGGTATTTGATGTGTGGGGAATTGATTTTATGGGTCCTTTCCCTGCATCTTTTGGCTTTCTATATATTCTTTTGGCTGTTGACTATGTTTCAAAGTGAGTGGAAGCTATCCCCACTAGGACTAATGATTCTAAAGTTGTTGCAAATTTTGTCAGGTCCAATATTTTTTGCAGGTTCGGAATACCTCGGGCTATCATAAGTGACCAGGGCACTCATTTATGCAACCGCACCATGGAAGCCTTACTCCGGAAGTATGGAGTTGTGCACAGGGTCTCCACTGCTTATCATCCCCAGACTAATGGGCAGGCTGAGACCTCAAACAGGGAGATCAAACAGATCTTAGAAAAAGTGGTGCAGCCGAATAGGAGGGACTGGAGCCGCCGTCTAGAAGACGCACTTTGGGCTCAAAGAACAGCTTTTAAGACACCAATAGGGATGTCCCCCTATAGGCTTGTGTTGGGTAAGGCATGTCATCTCCCTGTGGAAGTTGAGCACCGTACTTATTGGACGCTCAAGTGCTGTAATTTGGAAATGCAACAAGCTGGCATTGAAAGGAAACTCCAATTACAGCAGCTTGAGGAGCTTAGGCTAGAAGCCTATGAAAGCTCTAGGATTTATAAAGAGAAAACCAAGCACTTCCATGATAGGATGATTTCTAGGAAGGAATTCTCTGTGGGCCAACAGGTCTTACTGTTTAACTCCCGCCTAAAAGTGATGGCTGGGAAACTTTGATCCAAGTGGATTGGCCCATTTGTTGTTACTAATGTTTTTCCTTATGGTGCAGTAGAAATTAAAAGTGCAGGTAGCAACAAGGTTTTCAAGATTAACGGGCAGCGCTTGAAGCCATTCCATGAGAGCGCGATGCCTGAAGATGCTACTGTTGAGGAGCTTTCCATGGAAGCTCCCACCTACACTGCAACTTGATCAGGGAGCACCCTTTCCTTTCCCTCACTCTGTTTTTATATTTATGTTGTTTCATTGAGGACAATGTATGTTTTAAGTGTGGGGGAGGGAACCAATTGTAGCTTTGTTTTGTGTTTTATCTTGTTTTTCTTTTAGCTCTTGAATAATTTGTGTGAGTCTTGTGTCGGTGAGCTTGTTGGGTTTTGATTGATTTGGCACAGATTTATTGCATGATTTATGTGATGATTCCCCTTAGGTTGAAAATTTTTTTTTGAAAAATGATCCCCATGTGAAAAAAAATTGAAAACTGAACTTTGAGATATTTTTTTGTGATTACATGATTTATGATAAGTTTGGGGTGAAGGGGTGCACACACTAGGGATTGAATCTTGGTCAAACAATTTGCAAAAATGTCCAGGTGAGGATTTGAGCCTCCAACATGTTTTTAACTGTGTGAGTCACTTTCATGTTGCACTTTCCCGAATTTGCTTGAATTTCTTCTTGGTTTGCATGTTTATGTGATTGCATCAGATGATTTAGGCAGATTTTCTTTGAAATAGCCACTTGGACTAAATTGAACCATCCCTAATGCATGTTCCCTAGTTAGCCCCATTAAGCCTAATAAGCCTATTGTTTCTTGATAACCCTATGTTATGAGCCAAAATCTGGAAAAACCATGTTAACCCGATCTTAGGATTAGGAGAGCATGGAAGCTTAGCAAGAGAAGGTTTGTAAGAAACTAAGTTTGGGGTGGCTACAAGGATGTGACATGTCATTCTGGGGTGAGAAAAAGAAAAAAATAATAATAAAAAGGTTGGAGTCAAAGGCAAAGAAGAAAAAAAATGGGAAATAAAAAAGAACAAAAATGTCAACAAAAAAAAGGGGGTATTAAAGGAAAAGGCTGTAGTCGCCCAAAAGCATAAAGAAAAAATGGAAAAAGGAATTTGAGTGGAAATTCAAAGTGTAAAAAGTTTCATGCTCTCGTAGTTCCTAGGGACTTAAGCCCAGTACCTTTGTATATCCTACCCTTAGCCAGGCCCCATTATAACCTTTAAAAGACCTTTTGATGTTGCATGCATGTTTTCGTGGGAACCTTGATTGAGATGAAAATCAAATTCATGGGAAGTGCTCTTGAAATGTGAATTGAGTGAAAAGTTGATAGCCTAGACAAAAATTGAGCGATTGAGTGAAATGTAAATGCCCTTGGGAGGAAGGCAATTGTTTGAATTTGGTGATCTCCCTCTTGTGTGTAACTTGGATCCCTTGCTTAGATTAATGATTGTTTGAATGATGAAATTCTCAAATGTTTAGAGTAAATGAATGTGGGGATTACATTGTTTGAAAAGGGGGGAACATTGAAGGAAAAATTATTTTGATGAATTGCTTGAAATTTGTGCGAATTTGATTGAATCTTTTAAGCTTGCCAAGTCTGAGTCTTTTTGAGTTTTAGTTTGCTTGGGGACAAGCAAAGTTTAAGTTTGGGGTATTTTGATCAGCCTCTGGCTTGACTAGTTTTTGACTAGTAAAGACCATGGTTTTATTCGAGTTTAATCTCGTTTTTCGCCCAAATTAGACTTGATTGTCTTCAAGCAACATTTTGAGTCGTTTAAATAGTTTTAGGTTAATTTAGCCAGTTTTGAGTCAAATAAAGCACTTATGGCTATTTCATTGTTTTCAGGTTAACATAGAGTCAAGGGAATGAAGAAACAGGGGGAATTGCAATCCTGGAAGTATTCACCCCGCGAGAGGCTACTCGCCTCGCGAACCTGAAGACCGGCTGAGCAATGAGAATGTCATCCTCTCTGTCTCGCCCCACGAACCACACATTGCCTCGTGAGCCTGAAGGCTGACTGTGCCAGAAAATACAACCCTTTCTGTGTCGCCTCACGAACCATGTCTCGCCTCACGAGCCTGAAGACCAGAAGCCATCACGCCCAGGCCATGATACTCATCACGGGCGTAATAAGAAGACTCTTCCATTCCTCGCCTCGCGAGCCATTCTTCGCCTCGCTAGAAGTCCAAACGTTGTGTAGATTTCTTCATAAGATTCGCCTTGCGAGTGAGTGATCACCTTGCGAGAGGGCGCAGATCCTGAAGGTTATAAATTTCTGTTCTGGGCAGATTAGGGGACATTTCTGATTATCCACTGTTTACAGATTTTCTAGTTGTATTACGTTTTTATGGAGAACTAATTTTCTTGGATTAGTCTACTGTAATCGGTTTCCACCGCACTTGAGGTTCTGTAATTCCCGTTTTGTTTGCTTTTCCCTTTTCAATACTATGCTATATATTTATGTTTGCTTAATTCAGGATTGTATAGAATTTGTGTTGATTTATTTCGGTGATGTTATGCTCCTATATTTAATCGTGTTTGCTTAATTCACGAGAGCTTCACCCCGTTTGCTTAATTCAGGAATTAGGAATATATATCTCGTAGTAGCGATTTCGCTTGTTAATTGTTGCTACAACCGAAAGGGGATTAGAATCTGCTTAGGGCTTGGAATTTATATGAACCGATGATGGTTGGGAAACCGATAACAGTAGATTAATCGTCCTTAGCTTATTTGATAATCCCTTAAATTGCTCTGTTTTTGCTCTGTTTTCCAATTGAATTTCAAACCAACCCCCCCCCCCCCCCCCCCCCCCAAAAGAAACTGATTTTTGTGGTGAATAACAATTCGAGAGTCCTTGTGAGACGATACCCGAGTTGTCGCGCTCTACTACAATTTTGTAAATCGCTCGCTTTTTGACCCGTGTGCGACAGCGCGTTAGTCGGCTTCATAAACTGATTAAATGAAGTCCTAGAGTAGTTGCTTGTGTAATGATTTTCTTTTGATTTTTTTTTTTAGTTTGTAAGGTTATGTGTGACCATTATGTTAAGACTATTTTTATGACTATCAATGTAATGTGGATGTCTTGTGTTTTCTTTTGAGACACTCAGTTAAGGCATTACAAGGTACTACCTCGGCTGACCAACTCCTCTACGATCCTGAAATAGAAAGAACAGCTAGGGAGAATCGGAGGCAAGCAAGAGAGCAGAAACTGTTAGAACAACAAGAAGAAGAACAAGAGACTTCCACCTCTCAAGTTCATCAAGAAAAACTCAAGATGGCAGGAAATGGTGAAGGTGCTCGACCACGGAGGACACTTGGGGACTATGCCAATAAAAATGTCAATCGGCATGCCACTAGCATAGTGAGGCCTCCAATGAACTGCGCATATTTTGAAATCAAGCCACCTCTCATCAATATGGTTTCACTGAATCAATTTGCTGGGTTGGAGAAGGAAGATCCTAATAATCATGTCTCCTACTTCCTGGAGTTATGTGATACGATCAAGCACAATGGTGTTTCCGATGATGCACTTCGCTTAAGGTTGTTTCCCTTCTCTCTAAGAGATAGGGCCAAGGCTTGGCTCCAATCTCAACCAAGGGGGAGCATCACTACATGGGAGGACTTAGAGGCAAAATTTCTTGCAAGGTTCTTTCCTTCCTCAAGATTTGTGAAGACAAGGGGTGATATCATAAGCTTTGCTCAACAAGAGGGTGAGACTCTTCATGACACCTGGGAAAGGTTCAAGGAATTGCTCCGAAGATGTCCAAATCATGGGTTTGCTGATCATACCCAAATGCAAACATTTTGCAATGGATTGAGGCCGTCAACCAGGTATATGTTGGATGCCTCAGCTGGAGGTTCCATGAACACAATGACAGCGGAGGAAGCACTGATTTTGATAGAGGTGTTGGTGTAAGCCCTAGAGGCCAGTGTATTTCTTAGACTTACATTTGTATCTTGCCATTATATATATATATATATATATATATATATATATATATATATATATATATATATATATATATATATATATATATATATATATATATGAGGCATTCCAGTTTATTGTGTTACTTGTTTAAACATAATAAAGTCCTTAGAATAGAAATTTCAGTTTAATAGAATATCAAGTACATGACTTGATCGTGAGACACTATTGAACAATGAAATCCTATTCTTAAATATCTGTAGTCAGGTATTTTATTAATAAGGACAATAATAATACATTGAGACTATTATGTGTGCAGACTGATGACCATATCTCACGGGTCATGGATATGAGATATCGAGTCGCCACATAGGTACACATTAGATTAATGATGTACTGGATTGACCCACCATGAGAACACTACATGGAGCGTTATGTGAGTGTCATAAGTAGTTCTCATAGTGACAATGGTGTATGCAATCCTTCGACCTGAAGGCGCTACGATCCCTACATGAGGAGTCGTGTGCTTTAATATCGCCAAAAGTCATCTGTAATAGGATGATTATAAAGACGGTCATTGGGCATACCACGAGCCATGCAAAGGGATGTGAGTGACCTAGATGGAATTTGTCCCTCCTACATAACAGGAGTAATATCTGTGGGCCCCCTGATAGAGTGAGACTGTAAAATGCATGGCCGTGCTGAAATGAGTCAATATGAGATATTGACCTCATTTGTTGTTAAGTCTACTCGGGTATCAGGGAACATGATATTGAACCATACAAGGGTGACACATTCTATGTCTTGTGTTCAATATAGATATATGGACAAAGGGATAATAATGCACATGAATATTTGTCATAGAAAGGTTTCGTCAAATCACTGACTTTCTCACTACTTAGGTGGCAGTGATGTATTCCTAGATACCGCTCATTGTTTGTAATATTAAATGGGATTTAATATTACTACTAACGTTTTGGGAACCTATAGGGTCACACATATAAGAGCGGATCAAAAGAAGCATTAAAAGGAGAGTTGGACTCTTCTATTGGGCCTAGCGCATATACATGGGGCTTAGGTCAAACGCTGCTCACTAACTCACTTAAGGAGGTGCTACTATAAGTAGACCACTTAAGCTATTGTGCCTACACGGTCTTTACCCTAGCCGCACATAGAGAGTGACAGTGAGCAGCAGGTCTCGATTTTCGAAGCTAGCACTGTGAGGCAGAGACGCTTCGTGTTCGTGACGTTGGACGTTCACGGGATCTGCTCGTGTGGATACGTTAGAGACACCGTTCGTGTGGTGTTCGTGATAGACGATTTCAATCAATTCTCATCGCTTCAAGAGGTAAATCTTCTAACCATGAATCATGACCATTTGCAAGGATCCTTCGATGGGAATTTTTTCCGCTGCATTATTTTGTTTTATACGCAAATTCCCAACAAGAGGCTATGGCATCTAATGACTATTTGATGCATCATGATCGAGGTCCCACATCACGAAGGGGAGTGTTGGAGTTAGATTCACAAACTGCAGTTTTGGCTTAGAATAAGATTATGACACAACAACTTGAGTCCATCACCAAGCAACTAACTCAACTCCCACAACAACTCCAAACTGTTCAAGGGACAACTATGCCACCTCAACAGGTAATGAGATGTGATTTTTGCGGAGGAGATCATGATAATGGAAGATGTGAGGCACCAACTAGTTCCCATGAGGAAGCCAATTATATGGGGAACTTTGGGCGGCAAGGCAACAACCAATACCCTAACAACTACAACCAAGGGTGGAGGAATCAAGCAAATTTTGGTTGGAATCAAGATGCCGGACAAGCAAGCAAGCCTCTTCCTACACAACCGCCTCAAGACCGGACTTCTATCTTGGAGAACACCCTCAATCAGTTCATGTAAATGTCCATGTCAAACCAGAAAAACACCGATGCTTCTATAAAGAACTTAGAGGTTCAAGTTGGACAGATTGCAAAGCAACTAGCAGAGCAATCTAGCAGCAGTTTTTCAGGCAATACTCAAACTAATCCTAAAGAGCATTGTAAGGCTATTGTTTTGAGGAGTGGTAAAAGTCTTGAGGAAGAAAGTGGTGAGCCTTTGTTGAAAAATGAGAGAGTTGCTGAAAAAACAGAGGTGATTGCTGAAAAAACTGATTTGAATAAGGAAAAAGGCAAAGAGGTTGTAGTAGAGGAGGAATAAAAAGACAGTGAAAAAGACAAGAGGGAGAAGCTAGTGGATTAGAATTCAATTCTGAGGAGGACTAAAAGTCAGATTTTGAAAGATGGAGACAAGCCTCAAGAGATCCCCACTTATGTGAAGTTGTCGTATCCTCATTTGAGCAAGAAAAAGGAGAAGGAAGAACAGTTTGCCAAATTTCTTGACATCTTCAAGAGGTTACAAATTAACATACCCTTTGCTGAAGCACTAGAGCAGATGCCCACTTATGCAAAGTTCATGAAGGAGTTGCTCACGAAGAAAAGAAAGTTCAAAGAAGGTGAGATCGTTGCCTTAACAGAAGAGTGTAGTGCAATACTTCAAAGGAAGCTACCTCCAAAGCTTAAAGATCCTGGTAGTTTTACAATCCCTTGCACTATTGGGAATGTTGCTATTGGGAAGGCCTTGTGTGACTTGGGAGTGAGTATCAATTTGATGTCGCTTTCAATTTTGAACAAGCTTGGAGGTGGTGAGGTGAAACCAACAAGGATGGCATTGCAACTGGCAGACAGATCAATCAAGCATCCTTATGGTATTTTGGAAGATGTCTTGGTTAAAGTGGATAAGTTTATCTTCCCGACGGATTTTGTGATACTAGACATGGAGGAGGACGCAGAAGTTCCACTTATATTGGGGAGACCTTTTCTAGCAACTGGTCGTGCTTTGATAGATGTACAAAAAGGCCAACTTCGACTCAGAGTGCAAGATGAAGAGGTCACTTTTAATGTATTTGAAGCTATGCATCACCCGAGTGATGAAGAGAATTGTTTCCGCATGGACCTTGTGGAAGTAGTGGCTAAAGAAGCCTTTGCACAGCAGCACCATTCCTCTACTCTTGAGAAGGTAATTGTGAATTCTATTGAAAATCTTGATGAGGAAGAGGAGAAGGAAATAGAAGACTGTTTGTGTGATCTGGAAGCTCAACCCAAGCAACTTGCTGTCAACACGAAGAAAGAAGAGCTCAAAAAGGATGAAGTCCAAGAGAAGCTCGAGTTAGAGCTTAAGCATCTACCTCCCCACTTGAAGTTTGTCTTTCTTGGTGAGAATGATGAAGACCCTGTCATAGTGAGCAATGTATTGTCTAAATTGGAAGAGGAGAAACTTGTAAGGGTGCTTCGAGAGCATAAAACAGCTATTGGATGGTCCATCTCAGATTTGAAAGGTATTAGCCCCACGTTTTGTATGCACAAGATCATGATGGAGGATGAATTTAAACCAGTGGTCCAACCGCAAAGGAGGTTCAATCCTACAATGAAAGAAGTGGTAAGGAAGGAGGTGTTGAAACTCCTTGAAGCTGGAATGATCTATCCGATTTCCGATAGTGCTTGGGTGAGTCCGGTACAAGTGGTTCCAAAGAAAGGTGGAATGACTGTCGTGCACAACGAGAAGAATGAGTTAATCCCAACTAGAATGGTCACAGGTTGGCGAATGTGTATAGATTACCGGAAGCTAAATCAAGCTACTAGGAAGGATCACTTCCCACTTCCATTCATGGACCAGATGTTGGAGAGGTTGGCCGGGCAAGCTTATTATTGTTTCTTGGATGTTTATTCGGGTTATAACCAAAATGCGGTTAACCCGGAAGACCAAGAGAAAACTGCCTTCACATGCCCTTTTGGAGTTTTTGCCTATCGGAAGATGCCTTTCGGTCTTTGTAATGCGCCTGCGACATTTCAAAGGTGCATGCTTTCCATTTTCTCTGATATGGTAGGAAAATACATTGAAGTTTTCATGGATGATTTTTATGTTTTCGGTTCCTCTTATGATAATTGTTTGTCTAACCTTGCTGCTGTGTTAAAGAGGTGCATGGACACCAATTTAGTCTTAAATTGGGAGAAGTGTCATTTTATGGTGCAGGAAGGCATTGTGCTTGGGCACAAAATTTCAGCTAAGGGGATCGAAGTGGATAAATCCAAGATTGATGTGATTGAGAAACTACATCCACCAGTGAATGTCAAGGGTGTGAGGAGTTTTCTTGGGCATGCAGGCTTTTACCGGCGGTTCATCAAGGACTTCTCAAAGATAGCCAAGCCGTTGTGTGGCCTTTTGAACAAGGACACTCCATTTGTGTTTGATACTGCTTGTCTTACCTCTTTTCAAATTTTGAAAGACAAGTTGATCACTGTTCCCATTCTTGTTGCACCCAACTGGGAGTCACCATTTGAATTAATGTGTGATGCCAATGACTACGCAGTTGGGGCAGTCTTGGGACAGCGGAGGGAAAAAAATAATCTGTCCTCAACCACATGTTTAGTAAAGATATTTTCCCATTGATGGTCGATATCTACAAATTGAATATCAATTACACCTTTCTGCACATAATCTCTAATAAAGTGATGTTTTATCTCAATATTTTTGGCCCTAGAATGCAAAATTGGATTCTTTGAAAGATTAATTGCAGCAGTATTATCACACATAAGTGGAATACCACTTACAAACACATTGTAGTCCTCCAATTGATGTTTGATCCATAGAAGTTGAGAGCAGCAACTTGCAGCTGATATATACTCAGCTTCAGCAGTAGATAGTGCAATGGTACTTTGTCTTTTGCTTGACCATGAGACAAGATTGGCTCCAATGAAGTGACATCTTCCACTGGTACTTTTTCTTTCAATTCTATCTTCAGCATAGTCAGCATCACAGAAACCAACTAATCTGTAATCATCATTTTTCTTAAAGCACAAACCAAGATTAGTAGTACCTTTTAAATATCTAAATGTTCTCTTAACTGCTGAGAGATGAGACTCTCTAATATCAGATTGAAAACGAACACATAAGCAAACACTGAACATTATATTAGGCCTAGACGCAGTCAAATATAAAAGAGATCCTATCATACCTCTATATACCTTTTGGTCTACCTTTTTCTCTTTATCATCTTTGTTCAGTGTTGAAGTGGGGTGCACAGGATTATTCATTGGTTTACAATTATCCATCTTAAACCTCTTTAGAAGTTCCTTTGTATACTTAGTCTGATGGATGTACACCTCATCCATGGACTGTTTAACTTGAAGTCCAAGGAAGAATTTGAGTTCTCCCATCATGCTCATTTCAAATTCTTTTTGCATTAACTTAGAAAATTCCTTGCACGGAGATTCATTAGTAGCACCGAAAATGATATTATCAACATAAATCTGCACAATAATGAAATCTGACTTGATATATTTTTTAAATAAAGTTGTGTCTACTTTTCCTGTGTTAAAACCACTTTCCATTAGAAACGAACTTAACCTATCGTACCAAGCTCTAAGAGCTTGTTTAAGTCCATACAGTTCTTTCTTAAGCTTATAAACATGTTTAGGGTGATTTGTACTTTCAAAGCCAGGAGGTTGCATGACATATACTTCTTCATTAATAAAGCCATTTAAAAAGGCACTTTTAACATCCATTTGAAAAAGCATAATGCTATGATGTGCAGCAAACGATATTAAAATCATAATAGCTTCTAGCCTAGCAACTGGTGCAAAAGTTTCAGTGTAGTCTATACCTTCTTCTTGAGAGTAGCCTTGAGCAACAAGTCTTGCCTTGTTTCTCACAACATTACCATCTTCATTAATCTTGTTTCTGTAGACCCACTTTGTTCCAATGACTAACTTGTCTTGAGCGCAGGGTACAAGAGTCCAGACTTCACTTCTCTCAAACTGATTAAGCTCTTCTTGCATAGCTAGAATCCATCCTTCGTCCAGTAGAGCTGCATCCACTGTCTTCGGTTCACATTCAGAGACTAGAGCGGAATCACTTTGTTCTCTGAAGGTTGACCTAGTTCTTAGCTTGTCATTGGGGTCACCAAAGATTTTATCTTTAGGATGGTAGTTTTTGAAATACCAAGATTTCTGAGCATTTTTCTGTTGAGAGGTAGACGTTTCTGGTTGTTGTTGAGAACTCTCGTCTACTTGAATATCAGTCTTGATTTCTGGTTTCTCTCCTGAGATATTTAGATCAAGATCTGCAAAAGCTTCATCTAGGTCTAATAGTTTCTTATCTGGTTGTTTGTCATCAAATTTTACATGAATACATTCTTCTACAACTAAAGTTCTAGAATTATAAACTCTAAAACCTTTTGAGGATTCAGAAAATCCTAGTAGAATTCCATTATCTACCTTAGCATCAAATTTACCAAGTTGATCTTTTGTATTCAAAATGTAACATTTGCAACCAAAAGGATGAAAATATGAACTATTGGGTTTTCTACCTTTCCACAATTCATAAGGAGCCTTATTCAGAATAGGTCTAATGTATATTCATTACGAATGTAGCGGCGGTGTTCACAGCTTCATCCCAGAAGTGCTTAGGGACAGAATTGTCATTGAGCATAGTCCTAGCCATCTCTTGAAGAGATCCGTTCTTTCTCTCTACCACACCATTTTGCTATGGTGTTCATGGTATTGAGAAGTTATGTTGAATACCACTTTCTCCACCAAACTCATGGAATAGCTCATTGACAAATTCTCCCCCGAGATCACTTCTAATTGAAGCTATACACATGCCTTTTTTCATTCTGTACACGTTTGCAGAATACATAAAAGACCTTGAATGACTCATCCTTGTGAGCAAGGAACATAACCCATGTCCATCTAGTGTAGTCATCTACTATGACCAGACCATATTTCTTACCACTGACAGAGGCAGTGCTTGTTGGACCAAAGAGATCAAGGTGCAACAATTCTAGTGGTCTGTTGGTATTAACAACATTCTTAGATTCAAATGAACCTTTGACTTGTTTTCCCTTCTGACATGCATCACAGAGAGCATCAGATTTGAAACTAAGGTTTGGTAGACCTCTTACAAGGTTATGCTTTTTCAGCTTTGAGATTAATCTCAAACTTGCATGACCCAACCTTTTGTGCCAAATCTATCGCTCATCCTCAATGGATACTAGACATTAGACATTTTGATTTGAGAGGTCCTCTAAGTCAATGTTAACATATTGTTTTGCCTCTGGGCAGTGAATATGAGTGATCCATCAGCTTTCTTGATAGTACACATATTCTTATCAAATGAAACAGCAAACCCATTATCACATAATTGACTAATGCTAAGCAGATTGTGTTTAAGAGCATTTACTAACAGAACATTATCGATGGAGGGAGAAGGATGTTTACCAATTTTTCCTATACCAATGATCTTTCCTTTTTGGTTTCCTCCAAAAGTGACCCAGCCACCATCTTTAGGTCTAAGGTATTGGAACATACACATTTCTCCTGTCATGTGTCGTGAGCACCCACTGTCCAAGTACCAGGACTTCTGTTTCTTTCATGTTGTTAAGCAGATCTGCAACAGGGATTAACTTATCTTTAGGTACTCAAATTGACTTGGGTCCTTTCTTGTTAGTGGTCATAGGTTGTGAATGCTTTGCATGCTTGTTATATATGCATCTGGACGACACATGCCCACTTTTTCCACATACTTTCCAGTAAGTATTGGAAGGGCTTGATTTTGACTTAGTGTGCTGTGGACGGACTTTAGAAGCCTTATATTGTGTATAAACCTTTGGTTTATTCAGATATGTATCTTGCTTCTCTTTATCATAACCAATGACATATTTGTCACGTGGTGATTTAGAGTACCTTAAAATAAGGTTTAATTTATCTGAGCTACCAGCCAGTTTTGATAGAGAGTCTGTCAAGTATGCCACATCTTGTTTTAGTTATTCAACTTCACAAGAGCTATATATTAGACTTACACTTCCTCCTGTCAGCCAGACTAACATTGTTTGATTTTAATATTTCATTTTCATCCTTAAAGTTTTGATTCACTGTGCAGACCTTATCATAGTCTCTAGAGAGTTTAATAAACTTCTTTTTGAGACTCTTATACTCTTTAGACAATATGCATGATTCATGAAGTAATTCATCAAAAAGCAGTTTGAAGAGTAGATGGATCAGAGCCCATTACCTCAGCATCAATAAATTCACTTTCTGATGCAGTGTCAGCCATGAAGCAAATGTTTGCTTCTTCTCCTGCTTCATCTTCTTCATCTAAAGAGGACAGGTCAAGATCCTCCCATGTAGCCATCAAGCCTTTCTTCTTTTTGAAGAATTTCTTTTTCTCCTTCAGCTCTAGGCAGTCAGCTTTAAAGTGTCATGGTTTCTTACATTCAAAGCACAGGGGTGGGCCTTTCTCCTTGGAATCTGGCTTCTCCTTGGAGAAATTTTTGTTGAACTGCTTCTTTCTGAATCCACCTTTCTTTCTCCACATGTGGTGGATTTTTCTGGAGATGAAAGATAGTTCATCCTCATCTGAGTCACCTTCACTATTTAATGAATCAGTTTCATCTGAGGACTCAGCAACTTTAAGCACCTTTGAGGAACTAGCTTTCTTGGCCTTTATGGCAATGGATTTTCCTTTTTTGGAGTTTTCCTCTTCATTAAGTTCAAGTTCATGAACTTTTAATGACCCCAGAAGCTCTTCCAGAGAAAGAGTATTCAGATTCTTTGCTTCTTGGATAGCAGTTACCTTAGGTCTCCACTGCTTTGAGAGACTTCTCAAAATTTTTCTCACATGATCTCTATTATCATAGACCTTTCCAAGAGACCTGAGACTGTTGGTGATTGTTTGGAATCTTCCAAACATCTGG
This sequence comes from Sophora flavescens, assembly GCA_030762895.1. Classification (NCBI taxonomy): domain Eukaryota; kingdom Viridiplantae; phylum Streptophyta; class Magnoliopsida; order Fabales; family Fabaceae; genus Sophora; species Sophora flavescens. The sequence goes on from CM061065.1 coordinate 143,091,413, forward strand.
TCTATAGTTTCATGATCAACCATCTTGAATAGCTTATACTGGTGAACTAGCATGCTGATCTTTGATTCCTTAACTTGTGAAGAACCCTCATGAACTAGGGCAAGAGTATTGTTGTGACTCCGGCAAGTGTACCGGGTCGTCGCAAGTAATAAAAACACGGTAAGAGTCTACCGAGGTCGAACACAAGGATTGGGTTACCAATTCAACTAAATTGTCAAGAAATCCGATACGTTGGTTAAGCAATAGAGGGTGGTTGAGAGAGAGAGAGAATAGGATTGTAATCTAAATTAACAAATCTAAATAAAACTAAACGATTAAAATCTGAAATTAAAATTTCCAAGGTCACAATTCCACCTACCCAACATGCATACCCAAGTGATGATGAATTCCTCCCTAAGTTCAATTACAACGTCAACCGGGACCCCTAATTTCTCCTAAATTCACAGCCGTGCTCATTAGGACGTATTCGACGATTGGATTAATTACTTGCAGGTCTCATAATCCTAATCTCGAATTCTGTTAATTCTTGTTCCCTAAATGGTTGCACTAATCTCCTAATTCCATGGTCGTGCTCATTATTCGATTAGTGATTCCAATTCAAGTTCTAAAACGTGAATCGCCGTTTGGCCTTAACACGTTTAACTAGTTAATCATGCAACACATATGATCAACACAATCAATTCAGAATTGGAAAACATTAATTAAAAGAAGGAAAGGAAAACATACATCACATCGAATCTACACTGCCATGGGCGGCTTCATTGTTCCCTCGGACGAAGGGGATTAGTTCCTCATGCTCATAGACAAACACTTGGACATAATCACCATCGTAAAATAAAAGAAAAGAGAAAAGGAGACGCAGCTCCAAGGAGAACAAGGATTTGTAATTACTGCCCTAACCTAAGTGGAAAAACTAGCTACCAAAGATTGGATCCCGATTCTGATATGCAACAGCTTTTAAATAGTAATCCTGATCTGCGCTCTCTCGCGAGGCGAGCAGACATTCGCGAGGCGAGAATTAAAATTAGCGCGCTTTCAATTTAAACTCTCGCGAGGCGAAGGTATGTTCGCGAGGCGAGTCTTCAATTTCAGGCTGTGACCTTCATCACGGCTGGGCCGTGATGGCCTCTGATTTCCAAGTCTTCATTCACTCGCGAGGCGAGATGTCTCTCGCGGGGCGAGTCTTCAAACCTCAAACTGTTCACGGGCGTGGTCTTCATCATGGCTTGGCCGTGATGGTCTCTGTCTTGCAGGTCTTCATGATTCGCGAGGCGAGAAGAGTCTCGCGTGGCGAGACAGAAATGTTGACTTTTGCTGCTTTGTTGACCTTCAGTCTCGCGAGGCGAGAATACACTCACGGGGCGAGTGTCTCCAGACTTGCAATTTCCACTGCTTTTCGACTTTCCTTGACTCCCGGAGCTTCACTTATTTAATCTGAAACAACAAAAGCACCCACAAGCGTAATTCTATTCAAAATAACCTAAAAACTACACAAAATACGCAAAATGAGTCAAAGTCCAACTTAGGAACAAAACAAGGCAAATTTGGGCGAAAACGAGAGTGAACTCGAATAAATAGGCACATAAACCCTAGCTCATCTAGTCATAAAACTAGATAAGCCAGAGGCTTATCAAGTATCCCAGATTTCTTTAGCAGTATTGCAGCTGTGAACTTTGTCCTGTTCAGATCTGGTAATGGCACACATGAGATAGTGCTTGGCTTTTAGGTTAAGCTGATGTTGATTTTTCTACTCTTGAGTCCATTGAGCTCTAGGAACAGCAGCCCCATCTTCATTGCTGGGCTCAGTATAACCAGTTTCTATTAGCCCCCAGATGTCTAGATTTTGTGCATCCAAGAAGGCCATCATCCTCTTCTTCCAGTAATCATAATCAGTTCCATCAAAGAGAGAAGGTATGTTGGTAGCTTGTCCTTCTACATCCATGATAGTAGAATCGTACTGTCTTAGCACTTGTAAGATGCTCAACCCTGTCAAGGCTGAGCTCTGATACAAACTGAAGTTGGCATAGGCAAACACAAGAATGGGGGGTTGAATTGTGTTTGTTAATTATTTTCGTAAAACCCCTTTTTGAGAAACCTCTTCACAAGCAGAAGATAAAAAGTTTAAGCACACAAGAAATCTTTTTTTTAAAAGATTAACAAAACCAAAATCAAATCCCACAGTTAGTATAAATAAATAGAACTGTAAAAGATAACAGATAGAAAATCCACTCAGGTATTTTATCCTGTTTCACTCTCTTCCAACCAAGAGCTACGTCCAGTCCCTTACACTTGAAGGATTTTCTCCACTATTTCCAAATAGTTTCTACAACAAGTATTCTATACCTCTCCAGGCTACAAGTATTGCTTTCTTGCCAAGCCTCTTCAGGCTCTAATTCAATCACAGAGATTTTTCTAAGATCTTTCTAACTCACTATATGTGAGGTTATGAAGGTTTAAGATCTACTGAATATTTTTACAAATATTCAATCTTAAGAATTACAGACTTTTTCTTTTCAAAGGGAATATGAGATTTGAATATCTTGCAAATGTTCAAAAGGAAAAACTTATTCTTCAGTGCTTGAGGCCTTCTATATATAGTGGTCTTCAGCTTCTCTTGCAAATCTTCAATGGTTATTTGAATAGTCCCAATATAGAGATAGCATTAAATGCATGATATCCGTTGAGATTGATAGCTTGATTTTGGCCGTGTTGAAAAGCGTCCTTGGTTATCAGAAAAGCACGAAATGGAGGCTCATTGTCCTGAGCAATCGTACCTTAAAAAACCTTTATTTCCTCCTTTGTGTATAACCTAGCTTTTGTCCAGCAATAAAGTTGTCATCGTACAGATCGTTTTGCAATTCCAATTGTACCATTTTCTTTTTGTATTTCCTTAATAGTACTATGAATTTTCTCACAAAGGAACAAGGCATTAACGAGTTAAAACAATTATAACGAACATATATTCCATTAAAATAAATATCAATCATTTGAAATAAATTCAATGTGGTCCAGATTGCATTAAATCACATTCAAGGTAGTAAAGATATAGAAGATGTAGAACCATCTATAGGCACTCAGTTTTAGAACGCGTCTACACAAGGTTTTATTCTGCTCGTCCACCGATGTGGCAGAAGCGCTCGTCCACACAAGTCTTTGGACTTGCTAAGTCTTTAGAGAAACTCTTTCCAATGACATGGCACTATGGACGTCTACTGAATTTTAGTTAGGCACTATGGATGTCTACTTGAGTTTCAAGGAGAGCACTCGGCTGCTGACGTGAATACTATGGACGTCTACTGAGATATAGTTAGTCGTCTACTTAACGATTAAAATATAAACAATTTAAATAACCTTTGGACGGGTAACTCTTTGCAAGAGTCCAAGCATTGTATACCTTATATTATTTTGGATATTCCTGCATAAACTGAAATCAATTGTTAGATCTCAACTAACACTTTGCCAAGGAAATTTAATCCTTTTGTTAACATCAAAACCTAGAGATTAAATAAACCAGAACCACTTTAGTTCCAACACACCCATGGTTTGGTGGATTGCCTCGGCGTTGGTGCTTATTGGCCAATGTGGAAATGTAACCACAAAGTTGGCATCCTGAGTTAGTTTGTATCCGATTTTTTTTATCGGATTGGTTATACCAGCTCTGTAGTGTGACATCGGGGTTGGGTTCATTTATGGAATTGTTTGATGTTATGTTTCCTTTATAAACATGTTTTGGTTATTTCCGCGTTATGTTACGTACAATACGGCAATCTCTGTCCGGTTCTGATAATTATATATATTTGCATGTGTTCTCTCTCTTTTATATATGTGTTATCGCTTTTGAATGCATGCGGGGTAGAGGGTGTCACATTTACTGGTATCAATACAGTTTGGCCCTGTCCGGACGTGGTATGAGTCTGTTACGAGTCTTCTGTGTGTTTTGTTTGAATTATCTATACTTGTTATAGATAATGATGCTCTAGTATTAAGAAGTGTTAGACTTTCCTGCTTGGTTCCCTGTATTTAACTGTTGTCTCGGGTAAATGCAGGAACCAATGGCAGGAAGAGGTAGGAATAACCAAGCAATCGCCGATGCTTTGGCACTGCTCACCAACGCCATAGGCCAGAACTAGAACAACTAAAACGATGGACCAGCTGAGTTTCAGGGATTGGACAAGTTCCAGCGAAACCACCCGCCATCTTTTAAGGGAGCTTTCAACCCGGAGAGAGCTTTGTTGTGGCTGAGGGAGACTGAGAAGATCTACCGAGCTATGGGATGCAACGAATAGCAGAAGGTCATCTTTGGGACCTTTATGGTGACCGAGGAGGCTGAACATTGGTGGGAGAACTGTCGTCAGCGTATCCAGGCCGAAGGTACTATGATCACATGGACGGTATTTAAGGACATGTTTCTCGAGAAGTACTTTCCGGCAAGATTTACAAAATCGGACCGGACCGGCCGGTCCGACCGGTTTAACCCGGACCCTGGTACTAGGACGGTTCGGTTAGCTCCTGGAACCGGCCTTGGTATAGAACCGGTGTTAGAACCGTTGAACCGTTCCAAAACCGGTAGAACCGATCAAAACTGGTTGGAGATCGGTCTGGACCGGTTCTCTAAATTTAAAAAAAAAACTGAAAAGAAATGAAAAGACGTCTGTTTCGTATTCACCTTTAAGGGTTCACTGCCCTTTTGATGTTAGATCGTCTCCTTGCTCCAATTCCACAGTCGGCACTGCTACTGACTCCTCCACGACTGCAGCTGAAAAACGAAGACGAGTTGCTGCTGCAATAGAGAGACCGTGCACTCCGCCTCCTCCACGGCTGCTCTTGCAAAGCGACGATGAGGGGTCGAACTTCAAGGACATTGTTATACTTAATCCTTAATCAAACTTCAGCGGCAGTATTTTCAAAGGCAAGATGATGGAGGCTCATACTACATAGCACTAGGGTTATTCTTGAATCACAAAGGGTCGGGCAGCGTTAGTATTGTTAAAATTGGCCGGATATTGGATATTGACCTCTTTTTATTTGGGCCATTGGGCTTGTGTATTTAAGCTTGGCCATTTATCTTTGTGTGTATTTAATATTATTTATTAGTATTTATGTTGTGTATATTTAATTAACAGTATTGCTGCACTGGGTTATCATTGGGCTTGTGTATTTATGCTGGCCATTTTCGAACATGTGCTAACAAATAAAAATAGACCATTTTATTAGTATATTATTATTATTATTATTATTATTATTATTATTATTATTATTATTATTATTATTATTATTATTATTATTATTATATTTATTAATTCACCAAAAATTAAAATAATATTATTTAATTATAACTGGTTCAACCACGGTTCAACCTCGGTTGGACCATTGAACCTTGAACCGCTGCCTTCACCGGTTCGATGGCCGGTCCGATTTTGTAAACCTTGCTTTCCGGGGGACATCAAGGACAAAAAGGAGATGGAGTTTTGACGCTGAAGTAGGGCAATATGTCAGTAGGAGAGTATGCGGCTAAGTTTGAGGAGCTCGCCCATTACTAAACATTGTACCAGTATATGGCGGACGACCGCTCCAAATACGTCAAGTTTGAGGTCGGTTAGCATCCAGAAATCAAACAGACTATCAGCTACTAGGAGATCCGAGTCTTTTCCACCTTGGTGAGCAAGTGCTGAATCTTCGAGGATTCTTGAAAGTCCAGGATCGCAAGCCGTAAGAGTTCAGATGTATAGAGCAGTAAGGATGATGGTCAGAAGGACGAAGGACTGGGATTCCTCTAGGTCTATCAGGTTTGGTAAATTTGGAAAAGGTCACTATACCCATCAATGCAAGGAGCCGGAAATCATGTGTTTCAAGTGTGGCAAGTATGGCCACTTCCATCGGGACTGCAAAGAAGAGAAGTCAGAGCCACATAATGTTAGCAGGAATCAGAAGCCTCAAGTCATTCGACTGAAGGCCACTGGGAGGGTCTACTCTCTTAGTGGAGCTGGAGTCTCCGAGTCCAAGGACTCAACTCAAGGTACGAGCATAATTGGTGAAAGTTAACCAGTTGAGGTGATAGAAATTTCAAGGACGAAATTTTTCTAAAGGGGGTGGAAGTGTAACACCCCGTATTTCGTAAATAAGCTTAGTACTTTCATATATGTTATATATATGTTTTTATATGCTTGTTATGTTTGTTTTTGATGCCTAAGTTCATGTTTAGGGAAGTTTAGCCTTAGAAAGGTTCAATCCTTTTAGAGTCCTAGTAACATGTTTCATCATTTTGGCCAAATCTTGAGTTCTCGATGTTCGATCGAGGTGATCTTTATAGAGTTGGAAATATAAGAGAATTATCTACAAGTCTTATTTTATGTGTTTTGTCCAATTCGATTGTTTAGATGGTCTCGCAGTGCAATCTTTAAGCTCCCCGTGCTCAGGAATTGAGCACGGTCATGCTTAGGTCTCAGAGTCTATAAATAGAGCAGTTTCATGAGGGTTACGACCCAAGCCCTCTTTTTTGCACTTTGGGCAATTCTAGTGCGACATAAACCTCTTCCCTTCCCTCTCCTTGAACCCCTTGAAGTTCTTGTTGTTCTTGCTCTAGTTATGGGGAGAAGTAGTGCCATAGTGTCGTTTAAGGTAATGTTGTCTTCACTCTATCTTAGTCTCTTTTCTAATATTAGATCATGAGACTAATTGGTTATTCTCTTCTTGTTTGGCCAAGGCTTGGGGAACTCGTCGAGACGCTCGAGGGAACGTGTCTTGTTTGCCAATGTTATCATTTGGGAATCTTCATACCAGGTATGGGGAGAAGGAATAATATGAGTATGTAGGCTTGGGGGTAGCGTAAGATGAAGGGTTACCCATGACCCTTTCCTTTGATTACATGTCTATATGCCTTATGCATATTTGTTATATGATGCTTAACTGTTATGATGTTGATGACTGGCATGACTGTTATTATTGATTGATGTTTTTTGTTATAAATATGTTGATGTTGTGATGCCATGATTATGATGAGTATGATGTTATTGGTTATTGTGTTGTGCTCTTTATGAGTGTTGATTGTTGAGGATGCTAATGCCAACAATGATTTTAAGACGTTAATATGTTAACGATGATAATGATAATTAAGGGATGTTTCCCCAGTTGTTAATAATACATGAATATAGTGTGAGAGGTAAGGTTATGTTCATAGGGCTTAGTTAAAGACCCTAGGATTGATTAGTGATTATTCTAGGAACATTAATAATGAAGCTATGATTATAGGATTAATTCCCCATGATGATAAGACATGAATATTAATGAAGAGCGGTTAAGATTAATGAAGCTATGATCAATGGATTATTAAGAGCCAATAGGTTGAATCTGTGAATTGTCCTAAGGATTTGGGAAAAGGGTTTCTGACCCTTTCTGCCCAGATCAGTACGGTCATGCTCCATTGAGAACTGGCGTGCTTAGGTTTGAAACCCAGAGCAGGGCGTGCATTTAAGCACGTCTGTGCTCAGCAGGCAGCACGATCGTGCTTGCCTCTAGGTCCAGCATGCCCGTGCTGAGGGTGAGCACTGACCAGAACAGAAACTAGAATGTTGAAATACGGGTTTTCACCCCAAACGCTTAAAAGACTTAATAAGATACCAACGGAACATGAAGACCAAAGACAAGCGATAAGATGGTGTACCTTAGTAGCCTAGTGTTCGCTCCAAGTGATAAGATGTTGTACCTTGGTAGCCTCGTGTTCGCTCCAAGGGGGCCTTGATGCTTGGTGGTCAATGTGTTGAGCTCTGGTGCTTAATGGCCAGAGTATTGTTAATGCTTAAAAGACTTAACGATAAACATTAAACGATAATCCTCGATAACCTAGTGGTCAAGGTGTTGATGATGATAAAACTTGGGTAGCCTATAGGCCCAAGCCGAGGTGGTTGTTGTGGTTGTGTGTTTTTTGCCATGTATTCATGCATCAGAGATGTTGATTGGAGGTTGTGCAACATAGGGGAGGTTGTCCGAGAGTAAGACGATCTGGCTGTCTGCTGGATTCGTCCGAAAGGGAATCAAGTTTACACCATGGTGGCACATCCAAGAATAAGATGTATCAGCTGTCCTAGGGGTCCACCCATGGTTTGGTGGATTACCTCGACGTTGGTGCTTGTTGGACAATGTGGAAATGTAACCCCAAAGTTGGCATCCAGAGTTAATTTGGGTCCAAGTGCATAGTAGAGGAGTGGAGTAGAACTGCATTGCATAGCATACACGTTATATGATGATGATTGTTATGATATTGCTGTTTGATATAACATGCTTGTTTGATGTATGCTCGTCTTGCTAACTGCTTCCTTGTCGTTATATTCATATATATATTTTTTACTCCCTATCTCTATGTTTCTTGTTTGTGGCATGTATTGTTTATGCAGAGGTCGATGTGCAGCCAATTGAGGAGTGACTCTGAGGAGCCGCGACTCGTAGATAGGATTTCCCGTTTTCAGTAGTTGTTTAGTTGTTTCCAGTTGTATCCGAATTGTTTTATCGGATTGGTTATACCAGATTCATCTTGTGACATCGATGTTGGGTTCGTTAATGGAATTGTTTTATGTTATGTTTTCTTTATAAACATATTTTGGTTATTTCCGCGTTATGTTACAATGCGGCAGTCTATGCCCGGTTCTGATAATTATATATATTTGCATGTGTTTTCTCTCTTTTATATATGTGTTATCGCTTTTGAATGCATGTAGGGCATAGGGTTCACCAGTCGGTGGTGGTCATGTTTGTCTAGGGCAGCGGCCGGGATATCCCGATGACCCCTGTAGAACGAGCGATCCTTGCGAGCTTTGTTCCTCTAGCAAAGCCTACAAAGACGAAATTCAAAAAAATGTGTAAGATACCTAAAAGTTTGTAACAAAGTACAGGTAGAATTAAATATTAACTACTTACAATCTTTTAAGCAACAACGCTTGTCGGCTCAGATTTAATAACCTCTGACTTTGTCTTTCGACCTTTAATCCATGTATCCTCGTGTGGGGGTGGAGACGGAGGATCAATAACTGTATCATCATCTCTTGCTTCTTCCCGCCTCTTCTTCAACTTCACCTCTGTAGCACCCTCCTCGGGCGCTACATCGTAAGTGACATTTTAAGGCCGGAAAGTAGGTTAATTCAAAATTGACTATAAAAGAATGGGGTAATTTTTTATTTTTTGTAAGTCATAAAATATTCCATTATCACAATTAGGATCATAAGTTCGAAAATCAATTGCATGATGCCCAACCCGACTCATAAACATAAATCATAACCATACACAGATACTGTATAAAGATATGGAGACGCGGCTCCTAAAATATATGATACCTGGAGTTGTAGCTCCACACACAGTAACATTAATTCCCAAACATACCCAGCTGGCCAAACTAAAATAGAAAAGACAATCCTTTCTCGTACATTGAGAGAAAGACAAACCCAATTGACGATATCTAGTGGAAACTCTATTTGAGTCCACTACCAAAGTCATCACAAAAGACACTACTAGAGTCACTACAAGAGTAACTCTCAGACTAAGCCCTTTCCTCTTCCAAGAGGAAAAACATGGTCTAACAACCATCGACAGTCTGGAAGACGTCCACCAGAAACTCCAACCTATCATCCGCATGCTTGAACCTCGACCTCTACGAAGCATCAGCCAAGCGACATCTTGACATCTCAATCTTCTCAAAAGAATACAGAATGCACATAGCCAGTCGACATAGGCAATATAAAAATGAGGAGGTGAGATTTCCACTTATCTTACACATAAGGCCGACATGCGGTGGTACGACTCTCAGGTACGTACAATTAACAATTGTCAATCATGTCTACACTCATAACAAAACAATAATGTTTCACAGAAACATGACCACGGTGTAGCGACCTAAAAAAAGGGTTAGTTTTTCCTCTAAAGATAAAACATGGAGTCGCCATCAACTTTATTTAATTTCGGTAAAGTTGGAAAACCCTTCAAGAAGAAGCTTTGGGTTCGGGAGTCGATTATGTCTAGGGAAGGCACGGAGTCTTAACCCCGCGGCACCCTAGAACATCCATAAATGGTTACCCAAAAATTAGTTGTGTAAATTATTAGTAACTTTGAAATATCTTGTTTTACCCGTTGTGAGTCTCTTTATTAAAACTACATGAGGTCGAACATGGCACGTAAGTCCACAGAGCAACCTCTAAATTTGAAGGGTTGAACATGACACTTGTCATAGGGCAATCCAAAAAAAGGTTGTTTTAATCAAGTGATCATCCTTTATTTTTTACGTAAAATAAATAATTTTTATCTCTTGAAAATGGGACATAAACGTAGAAATGAAACTTTTTACCAACTTATTCAGAGAACAGAAGCACAGAGAAATAAGAGTGTCAAGAGAAATTTATTAATAATTACAACGAAAAGAACAAAGATTACCAAATAGGAGTAGAATAAGAATGACTTTGTTTACTCCCAGTGGTAAGATTTTAAGATCGAAGTCTTTACATTCAATCTCCCTAGCTCCTCCAGCTCTTCTTCCTTAGCCACTCTAGTAATAGGGAAGAGAAGTGGAAACTCAGATCTCTAATCTCTCCTCCTCACAACAAGAATCTCTCTTTCTTTTCTCTTTTCTTTGTATTTTTCCTCTCTATCTCTTCTCTGATATTTCGTTTTCTCTCAAGAACAACGTTCTCCCCTCCTTTCTCTTTTCTCCCTAAGAAAATATCAAATCATAAGTCCTTCTCCGAAATAAAATCCCCCCTACTCCTCTCTTTTTCCTCTCCGTTTATAGATGGAGGAGAGGGCTTCTTGCTTCTTTTCCGTTGACTTCAAGGTCGGTTTGCACAAATACTTAAGGCTTGGGCCGTTCTGAACAGCGGAAAGGAGGGGATTTGATGTGAGGGTTGCACGCTTGAAAAGGGAAGGAGATGGGGGTTTTTGTCTGATGGGTATGAAGGCTTTTTAGGGTTAGGAGTGAGGCGGCTAGGTTACAGCGAGGGAGGAGATTGAAGAAAAAAGAAAAGACCAATGGGTAGAGGAGGTGAAAAAAAAGGGGGTTCTGAGCAGAGATAACGTGTGTCCAGATGGGGTGGTATGAGTAGCAGAAAGATGGTGATTTGATGTGAGGGTTGCATGCTTGAAAAGAGAAAGGAGATGGGGGGTTTTGAGCAGAAATAGCATGTGCCCAGATGGAGTGGAGTGAGTAGCAGAAAGGTGGTGATTTGATGTGGGGGTTGCATGCTTGAAAAGAGAAAGGAGATGGGGGCTTTTGTCTGATGTTCATGATGGCTTTTTAGGGTTAGGAGTAGGGTTACCAGGTTAAAACAAGGGAGGAGGTAAGGACGAAGAAGAACCAATGGGTAGAGGAGGAAAAGAGGTCTTGCCTGGTATGTAAAGTGGGTAGGAGGCGTAACTCAGCTTCCTTTCCTCTTTGTTGATTGTATTTTTCTCCTTGTTTTCTTCGTCCTTTCTTCCATATATTCTCCTTCTTCTTTCCTTATTCTTTAGCCTTCAGCCTAAAAATAAAATTGCAGTGGACGGAACCTCTTCGTCCCAACAGAAACTTAGATATGCAAAAGTAGATATACACTGGACGGACGTTGTGACACCCTAAACTCGGGTCATCACATGGTTACCCGTTTGCGGAAATAAAACTTAATTTGCTGGTTACTTTCGGAAAATAATGTTTTCTCAACGTTTATATTTTCAAAATCTGGTGATAAATTTTTTTTCTTTAACCTCATAATAAAAACAACGTAATCAAACCACACTTAAATACACAATGTATATAAGTCATACAACTATACTGCCTCATATGTTTTCATACCTAAATCAACATTAGTTTTATCTTTAAAACATAATAGAATCTAAGCTGGTCGTAACTAACAGACACTACAACCAATGGAGCAGCACAGCATGCCTCGAACTAAACATGCTCCTTCATCTTGTAGAGGTCATAACCCTTGTGCGACTCCGATATGTTTGTAAGGGTGAGACGCCAATATATGGATTTAACACAATAACTAAATGCTCGCACAAAAGAAGACACATATACATAAACATTTCAATTATAGTATACAGTTTATCAGTGGGTTTCACACCCCAAACATCAACATTGGAAAACTATGCACGAATACAGGCCCACAGCCAGAATACAGGCCAGCAGCCAGAATACAGGAACGCAGCCAGAACACAGGCCCACAGCCAGAATACAGGCCCACAGCCAGAATACAGGCACGCAGCCAGAACACAGGCCCACAACCACTGACACGCAGTCACAAACACGCAGTCACAGACGCACAGTCACAGACACGCAGTCACAACAAAATGGCACGTCTACCAAATGCATGCAAAAATACTTTGTTCCTGACACTTTTCTTTGTGTTCAATCTTTCATTGCCAAAGCTCAAAATGGCTTATGACTCACACAATTTTAACATCTTTAAACTTTCATTAAAACACAGGACCTCATAGTCCAAAGGACCCCAAGTCCATAACAACAAAGATCCTTAGTACCCCGACGTCTCGGTTAATAAGTTCAACAGCATTTTCAACACAATTGAATTTGTTTTTCGTTTTCAGAAAATCCTTTAAAATTGGAAATTCATCAATAAAATCTTTAAATAATACAACTTAGTTTTTTTTTCACAAAAATAAGTCACTTGAGGTTTTAACTTCTTCAAAATATGCATTGCCGTATCAAAACACTTGCTGTCTACACTTTTTCCAAATTTGCCGTCAAATATTATTTTTATAGCTTTTTAAGCCAAAATTGGCTTTTTCCACTTAAATAATTTTATAAAATCATAATTAACTTATTTTCAACAATTAGTTTCATAAAATAACTTTTTATGATATTGTGGAATTTCTTACATAAAAATTAACAGTACAAAAATATTTTCACAGTTTCGCTCTCATTGTGACTCATAAATTACTTTTACACTAATAAATCATTAAAATAATAATATTTATTTTCCAAAATAATATTTTCCACCACTCTCATCTTCCAACATTTCTCATAAAACATTGAATATAATTTACACAGCTTATTAAAGCTTTTATCTGATTAATCGATTGTGCACTGACCACTGTTAGGCTTCTCAAACAACACTCACAAATAACATTCAACAAAAATTATCAGAATTATATCCCCAGGTAGATCATGCATCATAACAACATCATATACGACTGCAGATAATTAAATAAATTAAAAGCAGATCAAACACCGATACACAGATAAACAACACAACGTAAACAACAAAACAAATAACCACAACCACATATAAATCATATAAACCTCACTAAAAACAAATATTTATTGAGAAAAATCCCTCAGGTAAGCTCCCCTTACCTCTTGAAGACTCAAACTAACAGTTTCAAATAATCTCCCTATTTGATCCGGTTACCTCCGTTGGCTTTAGGTCAAACAAATCCGATCGATTCCTTCATAACGAATTGCAACATAAATAAATCAAATCAAACAAAAACATACTTGACTCATGGAGGTTAAGGTTCGGCCTGAACAACTTTTCTAGGTTAGGAAAGTTAAAATTTTGTTAACTTAGGGATTTATGATCCATAAGTAACTTAAACATGATTAAGCACTTAAACCAAGATTATGAACCAAGAACATGAACTAAAACTCATCTAGTTCCAAGAACTAGGGTTTCGACCAAGGGCTGAGTTTGGGGTTAGAAATCTCTAAAATTTCTAAACTCTTGGATTTAATCAACATACAAAACCTAGAGTTGGATTAAAGTGTTACTAGACAACATTTGAATCAAAAATCCATCAAATATTCATAGCTAGGGTTTCGGCCTTAATGAAACAAATAGGTTAGGGTTTGATTGTTGATCTTATATATACTTAATTACAAGAACTATCAAGATACTAGAAGATTGAATCATGAATAAAGACATGAAAATAAAACAAAACCTATGAACACAACATTGACCTAGGTTCGGCCCAGTCCAGAAATCAAGGAAAGAAATTTCTCATGATCTTATGCTTCTAGATAATGAAAATAGAGATGATTATAAAATCATAGCAATTGGTTTCATGTCAAAAGGATTTTTCTAGATTTAGTTATGAATTTTTGAAGTTAGCTTCATGACCTTTGAATCTTATGAAGAACATGATGATCAAAGGCATAAACTCAAGAATATTGTGAAGAGAAAAGCTTAGAATAGCAATATTAAGAGAGGCTACCTCTTGATGATAAAATAAAATGATGATTTGGATGATGTTCTTCACAAATTTCTCATGGTGTTCTTGAGAAACTTAGAGAAGAAGATGAACATGATGAGGGTTTAGAACAGTTTTAGTAATTTGGGTAGATCTCTCAACATAATTGTCCGTTTTGGATTATCTTTATGTAGTTGGAAAGAAGAGAGAAAGATGAACAACTTTCATGTTGAAAGTTTTCCGAGATTCAGAATAGAAAATAGTCAGAATCGCTAGGCAAAATCGACAAATATGAACACTTTGGAGTTCTTAAGGCAAAAGCTTAGGTTTTCAAGAAGAAGAACATGGAAATGGAAGAAAAATGCCTTAAATGAAGAAGACAATGTTGGAGCCGTGGGTTTTGGGTAACATTTGGTCAAATTTTCCAATGGCATGGCTTGTAATTGTCATAAAAAGACAAGGGTAAAATGGTCATTTCATAGCAAAAATTCCCTTTGTCATAAATGTACCATTATGGCCATTATGACTTGGATAAGCTCGTCATAAATGCTCGTCAAGTCGGTCAAATCCATCATCTCAGCTACGTTGCCGACTCCTTGGTTCATCTGGCGCAAGTTTTTCCTAGAGATATCTCGACATATATGCCCGCAACAAATATAATATTTTAATTTTTTTTACCAAAATTTTCAAAACTTCCAGTATCGTAGTAAATACGATAAAAACATTTTTCATCTCGTTCACGAGTTAAATTAGGTTTTTTGAGCAGTAAACTTTTTTGTCGGTGAAAACCCAAAACGCAGGGGCGGTTTCCGTCTCAATTTTCAACTAAAAACTTCCCCGTAACCTTATGAAAATAAGTATAACAAAGAAATGACCTTTGTTTATCCAAAATCATTTTCTAAGTCTCGGATAAAAATATATATTTATATATTTATTTCCGATATTACAAAGAATGAAAATCGGGGTGTTACATTACTACCCCACTAAAAAAATTTCGTCCTCGAAATTTCGTCACTCAATTTAAACGAGGATTTTGTAACCTCATCTTAACCTTAAGATTTTACATTTCCCTTCACATCACTCCATTCCTCTTATTCCATAACACAATTCATTCTTATGTCATTAAAACTTCATGTAGTCTATCACACTCAAAAAATAAAATCAAAACTTAATCACATCTCTTATCAACATGGTTCCACCAGAAACCTTATTCCAATCATCTAACTCTGAATACTATCATTAATACTAACAATGTCATCACAGCACCACGCATCAACTCCCTACTCAAAATATTTAATCATAGTCTTAGTTCCTCTTGATTATAATTCACCACTCCAATTTGATATCACCTCACACATCTCATCCTCAAAATAACTTCATTGCATATATTAATTCAATTAAACCAAAAGGGATTATATAGAATAAAACTATCTAACTCTTAGCTTTCCAACTTTTCTATCAATTTAATTTTACTCAAGAACTTTCCTTTTCCGCTCACATTCAACTTAGGTAAAACTACCATAGACACCTTTCGGTAATTCCTTCCAATCATACGATTAAATCTTATCGATGATCATTTTATCATTATCCTAGAGTTCCTTAGCAAACTCTACCTTGATCATAACAAAATCTGTCAAAATCATCTTATTTACTGATGTTAATTCTAGAAATTCTCAGCTTACTAGTCACATCTACACCACAATAAAAATCCACTAACCTCTTGTCGTACTTAGGTATTACACTTACCCTCAGCTAACCTTCTAAGGATCAATTCTTTATCACGTTGGATCAGTCCTCTAATACATACCTCTGTTAGTTTTTCCATTACACCGTGGACCTAAGCAGCAAAAAGATGTCGACTTTGTCAATCTACTCACAATAATTTGGAAAGAGATTTTCAAGACAATAAATTTCTTGATTTCGCTTTCCCAAGAAAGCACAAAGAATAATTTGACCAATTTGAAAGATACAATTGTCCAATTTGTAAAAAGATTCTTCAATAGGTTCGTGAGTGTAAAAATGCGTAGCTAATACAAGTTTACAAACATGAGTCTAATAAAGTTTCTTCCTTCATAAGAACTTTACTACACAACGATTTAAAAGAACATCAGTCCGACAAAATTTAGACTGGATCACTTCCATCAAAAGTAAAACTGAATCGACTAAGTCTCATCAAGAAACTTCTATCATCAAGAATTCACATATGTCGCATAACTCAAGAAATACTCATAATACATTCCCAAAGAAGTATGAAAATATCCAGACTGTCAGAACCAAAGTCAGGATAGATTTTAAATCAAGGTCAGAAAAATGAATTTGGCCTATACAAAATGTACCGCTATGATTGTCTAATACAACCATAGGAATTTGAAAAGCAATTTGTCCATGAGGAACAATTTTTTTGAATCCCGAGACCCTCATCTAAGGTTGAAGTTTTAAATCTATTCGCCTTGGTTTCTCACAAGCACAATGGTCTTTTATGACGCACTTAGTGTGGTCACCCTGAATCGGCACGATTCCTGATAACTTGGTCAATCACTCAGACACACGAACAGTTGATCTTTCCTCATAAGCTGAGTTTACAGTACAAAATCTTTAATAAGTCCTTACTCCAATCTGGTGGTAACTTGTTCTCAAGTCGATCCTTGAATATATAACAACTCCTTGCGAGGGATCTGTAACACTTGGTACAGAGGTCTCTCATACTCCTTGTGACTCTTAGAGTAAACGAGAACATCATCGATGAAGATGATGACTAACTTATCAAGAAATGGACCAAAATTCCATTTCTTGAATTTTAACCCAACTAACTTCGTTAGCGATATGCTACACAAAGCGGTTGAGATCTGGCCAAATCTAGAAAGTAGATCAATCAGAAACTCAACAACCGTCCGTCCATACAAACTTGGGACATTCTCAGAAAATTTTCCCAAAAATTTTCAATGACAGGTACTTTATTCAAATGTTTGATACCATGCTAAGGGATAAACGAATGTATCAACATGAACATAAGTACCCTTTCCTAAACATGAGTTCTCACAAGGTCTCAACCCAATCAGAACCCACCAAAACATACTTACTTGTGTGTCAGCACACATTGTTTCAACCAAGAAACAATTCAAACAAGTTTCGACCAGAGATCACACAACAAAAACCTAACAGACCTATTTCCCAACATTCCCGAAAGACTCGACCAACTCTGATACCACTAATGTGACACCCTAAACTCGGGTCATCACATGGTTACCCGTTTGCGGAAATAAAACTTAATTTGCTGGTTACTTTCGTAAAATAATGTTTTCTCAACGTTCATATTTTCAAAATCTGGAAATAAATTTTTTTTCTTTAACCTCATAATAACAACAACGTAATCAAACCACACTTAAATACACAATGTATATAAGTCATACAACTATACTGCCTCATATATTTTCACACCTAAATCAACATCAGTTTTATCTTTAAAACATAATAGAACCTAAGCTGGTCGTAACTAACAGACACTACAGCCAATGGAGCAGCACAGCATGCCTCGAACTAAATAGGCTCCTTCTTCTTGTAGAGGTCATAACCCTTGTGCGACTCTGATATGTTTGTAAGGGTGAGACGCCAATATATGGATTTAACACAATAACTAAATGCTCGCACAAAAGAAGACACATACACATATACATAAACATTTCAATTATAGTATACAATTTATTAGTGGGTTTCACACCCCAAACATCAACATTGGAAAACTATGCATGAATACAGGCCCACAGCCAGAATACAGGCACGCAACCAGAACACAGGCCCACAGCCAGAATACAAGCCCACAGCCACAGACACGCGAGCCACGAGACGCTTGGTCACGACACGCGATCCACATACGCGCGATCACGAGACACATGATCACACAACATAATGGCATGTCTGCCAAATGCATGCAAAAATACTTTGTTCCTGACACTTTTCTTTGTGTTCAATCTTTCATTGCCGAAGCTCAAAATGGCTTACGACTCACACAGTTTTAACATCTTTAAACTTTCATTAAAACACAGGACCTCACAGTCTAAAGGACCCCAAGTCCATAACAACAAAGATCCTTAGTACCCCGACGTCTCGGTTACTAAGTTCAACAGCATTTTCAACACAATTGAATTTATTTTTCGTTTTCAGAAAATCCTTTAAAATTGGAAATTCATCAATAAAATCTTTAAATAATACAACTTTGTTTTATTTTTCACAAAAATGAGTCACTTGAGGTTTTAACTTCTTCAAAATATGCACTGGCGTATCAAAACAGTTGATGTCTACACTTTTTCCAAATTTGCCGTCAAATATTATTTTTAAAGCTTTTTAAGCCTAAATTGGCTTTTTCCACTTAAATAATTTTATAAAAATCATAAATAACTTATTTTCAACAATTAGTTTCATAAAATAACTTTTTATGATATTGCGGAATTTCTTACATAAAAATTAACAGTATAAAAATATTTTCACGGTTTCGCTCTCATTGTGACTAATAAATTACTTTTA
The DNA here is from genome assembly GCA_030762895.1 of Sophora flavescens. Lineage (NCBI taxonomy): Eukaryota > Viridiplantae > Streptophyta > Magnoliopsida > Fabales > Fabaceae > Sophora > Sophora flavescens. The sequence continues at coordinate 143,110,094 of CM061065.1, forward strand.
CACTAATAAATCATTAAAATAATAATATTTTTCAAAACTCATTATTTTTCCAAAATAATATTTTCCACCACTCTCATCTTCCAACATTTCCCATAAAACATTGAATATAATTTACACAGCTTATTAAAGCTTTTATCTGAATAATCGGTTGTGCACTGACCACTGTCAGGCTTCTCAAACAACACTCACAAATAACATTCAACAACAATTATCAGAATTATATCCCTAGGCAGATCATGCATCATAACAACATCATATACGACTGCAAATAATTAAATAAATTAAAAGCATATCAAACACTGATACACAGATAAACAACACAACGTAAACAAATAAACAAATAACCACAACGACATATAAATCATATAAACCACACTACAAACAAATAGTTATTGAGAAAAATCCCTCAGGTAAGCTCCCCTTACCTCTTGAAGACTCAAACTAACGGTTTCAAATAATCTCCCGATTTGATCCGGTTTCCTCCGTTGGCTTTAGGTCAAACCAATCCGATCGATTCCTTCATAACGAATTGCAACCAAAATAAATCAAATATAACAAAAACATAGTTGACTCATGGAGGTTAAGGTTCGGCCTCAACAACTTTTCTAGGTTAGGAAAGTTAAAATTTTGTTAACTTAGGGATTTATGATCCATAAGTAACTTAAACATGATTAAGAACTTAAACCAAGATTATGAACCAAGAACATGAACTAAAACTCATCTAGTTCCAAGAACTAGGGTTTCGGCCAAGGGCTGAGTTTGGGGTTTGAAATCTCTAAAATTTCTAAACTCTTGGATTTAATCAACATACAAAACCTAGAGTTGGATTAAAGTGTTACTAGACAACATTTGAATCAAAAATCCATCAAATATTCATAGCTTGGGTTTCGGCCTTAATGAAACAAATAGGTTAGGGTTTGATTGTTGATATTATATATACTTAATTACAAGAACTGTCAAGATACTAGAAGATTGAATCATGAATCAAGACATGAAAATAAAACAAAACCTATGAACACAGCATTGACCTAGGTTCGGCCCAGTCCAGAAATCAAGGAAAGAAATTTCTCATGATCTTATTCTTCTAGATAATGAAAATAGAGATGATTATAAGATCATAGCAATTGGGGTCATGTCAAAAGGATTTTTCTTGAATTAGTTATGAATTTTTGAAGTTAGCTTCATGAACTTTGGATCTTATGAAGAACATGATGATCAAAGGCATAAACTCAAGAATCTTGTGAAGAGAAAAGCTTAGAATAGCAAGATTAAGAGAGACTACCTCTTGATGATCAAAGAAAATGATGATTTGGATGATGTTCTTCACAAATTTCTCATGGTGTTCTTGAGAAACTTAGAGAAGAAGAAGAACATGATGAGGGTTTAGAACAGTTTTACTAATTTGGGTAGATCTCTCAACATACTTGTCCGTTTTGGATGATCTTTATGTCGTTGGAAAGAAGAGAGAAATATGAACAACTTAGTTTTGAAAGTTTTTCAAGATTCATAATAGAAGATGGTCAGAATCGCTAGGCAAAATCTGACGAATATGAACACTTTGGAGTTCTTAAGGCAAAAGCTTAGGTTTTCAAGAAGAAGAACATGGAAATGGAAGAAAAATGCCTTAAATGAAGAAGACAATGTTGGAGCCGTGGGTTTTGGGTAACATTTGGTCAAATTTTCCAATGGCATGGCTTGTAATTGTCATAAAAAGACAAGGGCAAAATGGTCATTTCATTGCAAAAATTCCCTTTGTCATAAATGTGTCATTATGGCCATTATGACTCGGATAAGCTCATCATAAATGCTCGTCAAGTCGGTCAAATCCATCATCTCAGCTACGTTGCCGACTCCTTGGTTCATATGGCGCAAGTTTTTCCTAGAGATATCTCGACGTATATGCCCGCAACAAATATAATATTTTAATTTTTTTACCAAAATTTTCAAAACTTCCAGTATCGTAGTAAATACGATAAAAACATTTTCATCTCGTTCACGAGTTAAAATTAGGTTTTCTGAGCAGTAAACTTTTACTGTCAGTGAAAACACAAAACGCAGACCGGTTTCCGTCTGAATTTTCAACCAAAAACTTCCCCGCAACCTTATGAAGATAAGTATAACAAGGAAATGACCTTTGTTTATCCAAAATCATTTTCTAAGTCTCGGATAAAAATATATATTTATATATTTATTACCGATATTACAAAGCAGTGAAAATCGGGGTGTTACATTACTACCCCACTAAAAAAAAATTTCGTCCTCAAAATTTCGTCACTCGAATTTAAACAGGATTTTGTAACCTCGTCTTAACCTTAAGATTTTACATTTCCCTTCACATCACTCCATTCCTCTTATTTCATAAGACAATTCATTCTTATGTCATTAAAACTTCATCAGAGTCTATCACACTCGAAAAATAAAATCAAAACATAAAAACTTCTCTTATCATCATGGTTCCACCGTAAACCTTATTCCAATCATCTAACTCGAATACTATCATTAATACTAACAATGTCTTCACAAAGACCACGCATCAACTCCCTACTCAAAATATTTAATCATAGTCTTAGTTCCTCTTGATTATAATTCACCACTCCAATTTGATATCACCTCACACATCTCATCCTCAAAATAACTTCATTGCATATCTTAATTCAATTAAACCAAAAGGGATTATATAGAATAAAACTATCTAACTCTTAGCTTTCCAACTTTTCTATCAATTTAATTTTACTCAAGAACTTTCCTTTTCCGCTCACATTCAACTTAGGTAAAACTACCATAGACACCTTTCGGTAATTCCTTCCAATCATACGATTAAATCTTAGCGATGATCATTTTATCATTATCCTAGAGTTCCTTAGCAAACTCTACCTTGATCATAACAAAATCTGCCAAAATCATCTTATTTACTGATGTTAATTCTAGAAATTCTCAGCTTACTAGTCACATCTACACCTCAATAAAAATCCACTCACCTCTTGTCGTACTTAGGTATTACACTTACCCTCAGCTAACCTTCTAAGGATCAATTCTTTATCACGTTGGATCAGTCCTCGATACATACCTCCCATTAGTTTTTCCATTACATCGTGGACCTAAGCAAAAAAGATGTCGACTTCGTCAATCTACTCACAATAATTTGAAAAGAGATTTTGAAGACAATAAATTTCTTGATTTGGCTTTCCCAAGAAAGCACAAAGAATAATTTGACCAATCTGAAAGATACAAGTGTCCAATATGTAAAAAGATTCTTCAATAGGTTCGTGAGTGTAAAAATGCGTAGCTAATACAAGTTTACAAACATGAGTCTAATAAAGTTTCTTCCTTCACAAGAAATTTACTACACAACGATTTAAAAGAACATCAGTCCGACAAAATTTATACGGGATCACTTCCATCAAAGTAAAAGTGAATCGACTAAGTCTCATCAAGAAACTTCTATCATCAAGAATTCACATCGTCGCATAACTCAAGAAATACTCACAATACATTCCCAAAGAAGTATGAAAATATCCAGACTGTCAGAACCAAAGTCAGGATAGATTTTAAATCAAGGTCAGAAAAATGAATTTGGCCTGTACAAAATGTACCGCTATGATTGTCTAATACCACCATAGGAATTTGAAAAGCTATTTGTCTAGGAGGAATACTTTTTTTGAATCCCGAGACCCTCATCTAAGGTTGAAGTTTTAAATCTATTCGCCTTGGTTTCTCATAAGCACAATGGTCTTTTATGACGCACTTAGTGTGGTCACCCCAATCAAGCACGATTCCTGATAACTTGGTCAATCACTCAGACACACGAACAGTTGTTCTTTCCTCATAAGCTGAGTTTACAGTACAAAACCTTTAATAAGTCCTTACTCCAATCTGGTGGTAACTTGTTCTCAAGTCGATCCTTGAATATATAACAACTCCTTGCGAGGGATCTGTAACACTTGGTACAGAGGTCTCTCATACTCCTCGTGACCCTTAGAGTAGCTTGAGAACATCATCGATGAAGATGATGACTAACTTATCAAGAAATGGACCAAAATTCCATTTCTTGAAGTTCTAACAACTAACTTCGTTAGCGATATGCTACCCAAAGCGGTTGAGATCTGGCCAAATCTAGAAAGTAGATCAATCGAGAAACTCAACAACCATCGTCTCATACAAACTTGGGACATTCTCCGAAAATTTTCCCACAAAAATTTTCAATGACAGTACTTTATTCAAATGTCCGATACCATGCTGAGGGATAAGCGAATGTATCAACATGAACATAAGTACCCTTTCCTAAACATGAGTTCTCACAATGTCTCAACCCAATCGAGACCCACCAAAACATACTTACTTGTGTGCAGACACATTGTTTCAACCAAGAAACAATTCAAGCAAGTTTCGACCAGGAGATCACACAACAAAAACCTAACAGACCTATTTCCCAACATTCCCGAAAGACTGCGACCAACTCCGATACCACTAATGTGACACCCTAGCTTCGGGTCATCACATGGTTACCCGTTCTTGGAAATAAAACTTAATTTTTGGTTACTTTGGAAAATAATGTTTTCTCAACGTTCATATTTTCAAAATCTGGTGATAAATTTTTTTTTCTTTAACCTCATAATAACAACAACGTAATCAAACCACACTTAAATACACAATGTATATAAGTCATACAACTATACTGACTCATATGTTTTCACACCTAAATCAACATCAGTTTTATCTTTAAAAAATAATAGAACCTAAGCTGGTAGGAACTAACAGACACTACAGCCAATGTAGCAGCACAGCATGCCTCGAACTAAACAGGCTCCTTCTTCTTAGAGTCATAACCCTTGTGCGACTCTGATATGTTTGTAATAACTAAATGCTCGCACAAAAGAAGACACATACACATATACATAAACATTTCTATTATATTATTCAGTTTATCAGTGGGTTTCACACCCCAAACATCAACATTGGAAAACTTTGCATGAATACAGGCCCCGGGCCAGAATACGGGCCGCGGCAACACAGGCCCATGGCCGAATACGGGCACGCAGCGAGAACACGGGCACGCAACAGAATCTGGCCCGGCAACGAATACAGGCACTCGGCCAGAACACAGGCCCACAGCCCGAATACGGACCACGACCCACGGACACGCGATCCCACGAGACACGCATCATGAGCATTGATCCTGAGCCTTGCAGTCACGGCTTGTCACATACGCACGATCTATAGACACGCAGTCACAACATAGCAGCACGTCTGCCAAATGCATGTAAAAATACTTTGTTCACGACACTTTTCTTTGTTTTCAATCTTTCATTGCGAAGCTCAAAATGGCTTGACGACTCACTCACGATTTTAACATCTTTAAACTTTCATTAAAACAAGGACCTCCAGTCCAAAGGACTCCAAGTCCATAACAACAAAGATCCTTAGTACCCCGACGTCTCGGTTACTAAGTTCAACAACATTCTCAACACAATTGAATTTATTTTTCGTTTTCAGAAAATCCTTTAAAATTGGAAATTCATTCATAAAATCTTTAAATAATCCAACTTAGTTTTTTTTTCACAAAAATGAGTCATGAGGTTTTAACTTCTTCAAAATATGCCCTTTAGTATCAAAACACTTATAGTCTACACTTTGTCCAAATTTAACGTCAAATATTATTTTTAAAGCTTTTAAGCAAAAATTGGCTTTCCACTTAAATAATTTTATAAAATCATAATTAAATAATTTTCAACAATTAGTTTCATAAAATAACTTTTATGATATTGCGGAATTTCTTACATAAAAATTAACAGTACAAAAATATTTTCACGGTTTCGCTCTCATTGTGACTCATAAATTACCTTTACACTAATAAATCATTAAAATAATAATATTTCTCAAAACTCATTATTTTTCCAAAATAATATTTTCCACCACTCTCATCTTCCAACATTTCCCATAAAACATTGGGATATAATTTACACAGCTTATTAAAGCTTTATCGGTGTCGGTTGTGCACCGACCCTTGTCAAGCTTCCAAACAACACTCACAAATAACATTCAACAACAATTATCGAATTATATCCCCAGGTGGATCATGCATCATAACAACATCATATACGATTACGGATAATTAAATAAATTAAAAGCAGATCAAGCAGGACACAGATAAATAACACAACGTAAACAACAAAACAAATAACCATAACCACATATAAATCATATAAACCACACTACAAAAAAATAGTTATTGAAAGAAAAATCCCTCGGGTAACTCCCTTACCTCTTGAAGACTCAAACCTAAGTTTCAAAATAATCCCCTGATTTGATCTGGTTTCCTCCGTTGGCTTTAGGTCAAACCAATCCGATTCGACTCCTTCATAACGAATTGCAACCAAAATAAATCAAATCAAACAAAAACATACTTGACTCATGTAGGTTAAGGTTCGGCCTCAATAAATTTTTCGAGGTTAGGAAAGTTAAAATTTTGTTAACTTAGGGATTTATGATCCATAAGTAACTTAAACATGATTAACACTTAAACCAAGATTATGAACCAAGAACATGAACTAAAACTACATCTATTTCCAAAACTAGGGTTTTAGCCAAGGGCTGAGTTTGGGGTTAGAAATCTCTAAAATTTCTAAACTCTTGGATTTAATCAACATACAAAAACTAGAATTGGATTAAGAGTTGTTACTAGACAACATTTGAATAAAAAAATCCATCAAATATTCATAGCTAGGGTTTCGGCCTTAATGAAACAAATAGGTTAGGGTTTTATTGTTGATCTTATATATACTTAATTACAAGAACTATCAAGATACTAGAAGATTGAATCACGAATCAAGACATGAAAATAAAACAAAACCTATGAACACAACATTGACTAAGTTCGGCCCAGTCCAGAAATCAAGGAAAGAAATTTCTCATGATCTTATACTTATAGATAATGAAAATAGAGATGATTATAAGATCATAGCAATTGGTTTTCATGTCAAAAGGATTTTTCTAGAATTAGTTATGAATTTTTTTGAAGTTACTTCAACGAACTTTGAATCTTATGAAGAACATGATGATCAAAGGCATAAACTCAAGAATCTTGTGAAGAGAAAGCTTAGGAATAGCAAGAGATAAGAGAGACTACCTCTTGATGATCAAAGAAAATGATGATTTGGATGATGTGTTCCAAATTTCTCAGGTTTCTTGAGAAACTTAGAAAAGATGAACATGATGAGGGTTTAGAACAGTTTTAGTAATTTTGGTATATCTCTCAACATACTTGTCCGTTTTGGACTATCTTTATTTCGTTGAAAGAAAGAGAGAAAGATGAACAACTTTCATGTTGAAAGTTTTCCGAGATTCAGAATAGAAAATGGTCAGAATCGCTAGGAAAAATCTGACGAATATGAACACTTTGGAGTTCTTAAGGCAAAAGCTTAGGTTTTCAAGAAGAAAGAACATGGAGATGGAAGAAAAATGCCTTAAATGAAGAAGACAATGTTGGAGCGTGGGTTTTGGGTAACATTTGGTCAAATTTTCCAATGGCATGGCTTGTAATTGTCATAAAAGACAAGGGTAAAATGGTCATTTCATAAAAAATTCCTTTGTCATAAATGTGCCATTATGGCCATTATGACTCGGATAAGCTCGTCATAAATGTTGGTCAAGTCGGTCAAATCCATCATCTCAGCTCGTTTCGACTCCTTCGTTCATCGGCGCAAGTTTTTCCTAAAGTCTCGACGTATATGCATAACAAATGTAATATTTATATTTTTATACCAAAGGTTCAGAAACTTCCAATATCGAGTAAATACGATAAAAACATTTACATCTGGTTCACAAGTTAAAATTAGGTTTTTGGTTAAACTTTCTTGCCTTGAAAAACACAAAAGCCTTGAACGGTTTTGTCTGAATTTACAAAACAAAATTTCACTAACCTTATGAAAAATAACTATAACAAAGAAAATGACCTTTGTTTATCCAAAATCATTTTCTAAGTCTCGGATAAAAATATATATTTATATATTTGCCACCGTATATTACAAAGTAGCGAAAATGTCGGGGTGTTACGGACGTCTTTTGTCCAACAAAAAAAGATAAGCGGCAGAGTGGGACGAACCTCCTCGTCCAACAAAAATTAAAATAATT